>JAHBCN010004510.1:0-62872 GCA_019359885.1 Listronotus oregonensis
ATCTATTTAAATTATTTATGGTAATCTAATACTAAATGTATTAATATTATTTAAAGGAATCTTTGAATAAAGTCCTAATTAAATTTTATAACAAGTAAGAAAATCTTTGCTCTGTTACGAAATTTGGCTGAAAAATAAAAAAAAAAAAAACCTCAAAGTAAATTATTTTATTTTTTTGGAAAAGCAATTTAATAATTTTTTTACAAAAAATTTTAAAATTTTTTTTTTTTAAAAAAAAGTTTTTTTTTCTTAAAAAAATAATATAGATATATAAAATATATAAATATATTAATATATTAATATATTAGTATAATAATATATAAATATATTTATGAAGTATACCTTCCTACAATAAAAAACAAATTTTTAAAAAGCTAAAAATTAATAAAAGACACTCCAAAATCATTTTTTTTTTGGGGGGTTTTTTAAATTTAAAAAAGGATTAGTAATTTGTTTTTTTTTAAAAGGGGAAAACTTGAAATACAGTATAAAAAAAAAAACCCCAAATTTTGGGAAAAAATAATTACTTTAAAAAAATTGGTTTTTACAACAACAAAAAAAAAAATATCTCTTTTTTAAAATTTTTAAAAATTTTAAAAAAAATTTTTTATTTTATATTAAAATTTTTTTTAAAATTTTAAAAGACTTGAACTAACTGAAACTAAATTCATAACTTCATAAGTTAATAAAATTAAGCAAAATAAGTTTTAAAACTTGTGATTATTGAGTGAAATTGTGAAAGATTATTGCTGAAAGAGTGTACATAGATCAGTCCAGATGTGGCAAGTCATTTTCAGACAGGTTTCGGCAAGTTTAAATAGAAGGAGCGAGAGATGAGTTTGTAAAACCATATAACGTGCCTAAAACTGACGGCCTTAAGAGATTGCTTCTACCCTAATAGAATGGGGAAAATTATTAGTTTACAGCAGATCGGGGGAGAGATGCAAACTTTTTTTATTTCGCTGAACAGCCCAAGAAGACTTGTATAAAAAATAAATACTATATACCATGGTTATTCGTCAAACATGCGGCAAGGGACCACTTCACGTCAAAATAATTCCCAAAAAGTGCGTCCGTCTTAAAACAATATATAATATTAAACAGGTTTATATTTTGGGAAATGACAAATTAATTTGTTGTACCATTTAATTTATTATTGTTTACAGAAATAAAAATAACATTAATTAAAAATTTTTTAAAAATTTTAAAAACCCCTTTTTTAAAAAATAAAAATTTTTAATATAATAAAAAATTTTTTAATTATTTTTTTTTTTAAAAAAAGAAATTTCTTTTTTTTTTTAAAATTTATTGTATCATGTTTGTAATGGTAGTTTCTGCAATAGTGCAATAGTTTATTTTTTATTTTTATAATTTTCTTAAATATTATGATGTAAAAACAAAAAATTAAAAATTGGATATCCATAAAAAATATTACTTAAACTTGGTCTTTTTAAAAAAATATTTATAATAATAAATTAATTTTAATTAAGAATATTCAGCTCTGCATAAATTTATCTTTAAATAATTTAAAACGAAATATAAACAACATTTCAGAATTTGTGTGATTGAAATTTGAACAAAAGTCAAAAGATATATATATAATATATATATATAATATATATATATAAAAAATATATATATATATATATATATATACATATATATATATATATATATATATATATATATATATATATATATATATATATATATATATATATATATATATTAATATATATATTATATATACATTATATATATATATATATATATATATTAATAATAATATTATTATATTAATAATATATATATATATATATATTTTAAAAATTTTTTAAAAAATAAAAAAATATTATTTTTAAAATTTAAAAAATTTTTAAATTTTTAAAATAATTTTTTTTTTTTTCCCCCGGGAAAAAAGGAGGCCAATCCGCCGGCCACATATAGGGTCCCCCAAAAAATAATGCGACTTTCATTATGCCATTTTTTAATTGGGCGCCAGGTAAAAAATTTATACAGGGCAAAAAAATAAAAATAAAAAATTTTTTTTTTTGAAGTTAGTCGAGTGTTTCATAAGTTTTTTAAATTAAAATTTGGTGTGAGGGGGTTTTTTTTTGGGAAAGGGGAAAATTTAAATCCGTTTTTGCAAATACCTTGCGGGGGGGGCGCCACCTGCGGTATATTGCATGTGTTAAAAATACCAAAATTTTTTTAAACCCCCGTATAATAAAGTTCTAGTAAAAAAATTCCCCTTTTTCCAATCTTTTCTTGAAAAAAAATATTCTTAGTAAATGTCGGCCTGAGAATCCTTTTTATTAAATATCTTAATTTCAAAATTTAGAAAATTTTTTTTCCCAAAAAAAAATTGGCTGACCTCAGGCACCACTAAATTTTTACGTACTGTCAAAGTGACAAATTTAAACGTTTCCCCGCCCTCTTAAAAAATTTTTTTAATTACACCTAAAAAAAATCTTTTTTTTTAAATTCCTTTTGTTTTTTTTTTTTCTTACAACATAAAACCCCCAATGGCTTATAGAAAAAAAGCCCCTTTCCCGAAATGGCGGTTTGGGTTTTTTTATGTTTTTAAATTTTAAAAATTTTTAAAAATTTTCCCCCCTTAAATACCTGTCAATTCTCAACTGGGGAAAAAGTGACCCCCAAAGCTAGTTTAGCCCTAACGCTATGCCCAGACTTTCCCCAAAACCGTTTCATCCCAAAAGAAAAATTTTTTTTAAAAATTTGTTAACCGCCTAAAAAAGGGGGGTTTTAGCAAAAGGGGGGAAAAATTTTTGGGGCCCCCACCTCGTGGGGTTTTACCGGGGAAAAAAAAAAAAAAATTTTAAAAATTGTCAAAAATCCCCCTTTGGGACTAGGGTTTTGGCTGAACGGGTGGGGAAATTTTGGGGAAAAAAGGACCCAATATTTTCGGGCCCCAAAAACACCCATTTCATCTTCAAAAAATACAGGGTCTTTTCCCGACGACCCCGGGGGAAAACTTTTTTTTTTTAGATGGTTATGTAAAAAAGAATAACAGAAATGTGGTTTTTTTAAGAGCGATTCTGTTTGCTGTCGAAGCCACGTTCACGAGAAACGGCATGACAAATATCCATAACCCCAAAATGGGCTGAAAAAATCCCCAGCGCCATAGTTGGGACACATCAACAAGTAAATTTTAAAGTCAATGTGTGGGCAGGTGTTGTGGATAACTGTCTTATAGAACCTGTCATTTTACCAGGTAATTTGACTGGTGATTCATTTCTGTTGTTTCTACAAGAAATACTGCCCGATTTTTTATTTGACTCTAAATTTAAAAAATCTTTGGGGGTTTTTTCGGGTGCTCCTTTTTGCCAAAATGTTGGAACTATTTACATCAAAGTATTTCCCCCTCCCTGGATTGGTCGGGGGAGGTCCCCCCTGTTCCGTGGCCACGCCGTTCGCCCGACCTTACACCTTTGGTTTTTTTAGTCTGGGGATGTATGAAAGATTTGTGTATATGGTTCCGACTTTAAAAGAGGGTTAATTTAAAGAAAGAACATTGCAGTTTTGGGGAATTTTTTTGGGGTTCCAAATATTTTTAAAAAATTGATTTTCAATAAAGGGGGGTAGAAAATTTTTATACAAAAAATGGGGGGCACGTAGAATAAATAATTTAGGGTCATTATTCTATAATTTTTTTTTATAATAAGTAATTTACATTAATTTAGAAAAAATAATTTACGTTTATTTTTTAACTTGTTAAAATGTATCTAGTTTTAAAAAATTAAAATCTAAAAAACGGTTCTCAGGCGAATTTTTAAAAAATTTTTTTTAAAAAAAAGTTGGATAATTAGTTTTTTTTCTAGAACTTTTTTACGGGGGTAAAAAAAATTTTTTTTTTTTAACACTCAATACCCCAAAGGGGCGCCCTCTGAAAAAGGGGATGGGAAACCCTAAAGGATTTAATTTATCGTTCCAAAAAACCCCCCCTTTAAATTTTAAAAATTTAAATCTTATGAAACACTCGACTTACTTCAAAAAAACGATTTTATATTTTTCATTTTGACGCCCTTTTTATTGAATACCGAGCGCCCAATTAAAAAAGGCATAACAAAAACCCCTTATTTTGGTCCACCCTATATGTGGCCGGCGGATTGGCCCCCTTTTTTTCCGGCCCCCTGTAAAAAAATTAAAATATATATATATATATATATATATATATATATATATATATATATATATATATATATATATATATATATATATATATATATATATATATATTAAATTTTAAAAATAATTATTATTTATTTTACTAGTCTTTCTTTGCAAAATTTTTTAAAGGGAAAATTTTGTATAATGCAAATAATATTTAAACATTAAAAGTCGTTTCAATCTCTTTAGCGTATGCAAATAATATAAAAAAAACATACACGTTGTTTACGAAAAAATATATATGTTTTTGACGGTGTAATGTATCTACTTCTAAAACGACTAATAGTCAACATAAGCCCAACAAGAAAAAGAGCTTAATTGTTGTCTTAATTAATACATTATTACATATTTGTCTATATGTTATTAAAGTACACTTTCGTGAATTAAAAGAATTTTCCATTTTAAAATCTATTTATTTTGCTTTGATTAAATTGATTATCAAATATAACCATTCTTATTAGTATCCCTTAAATTTGGGATTTTTCTTGCAAAAGAGAGAAATTCGACATATTTGTAAAGCTAAGTAAAAAAAGACTCATGTAAACCAGTATTTTTATCAAAAAGAATTTCAATACGTATTTTTATTTATATTTTAGAGAGAGTATATTTAATATACAAAAAATATTGGTCTAATAATACTTAAAATTCTTAGCACAATAGTAGACAAAATTCCTAACTTTATCTTCCAAATCCATGTTTTACTTTAATAAAAAAAAAATTTTATTTATGACTCAAATATGTTTAATCATTTACCTGCTAGTATTAAAAATATGGGTTGTTGATATAAATTTAAAATGCCCATTAAAAACCTATTGTTAGGAAAGGCTTATTATATATTCTTTAGATACTTTAACAATAATTTAAAATATATTTATTGCCAGAATCATTATATTGTCTTATTTGCTGATAATATCATAATTTAATATAATTCTTTGTTATTATCAAAGTCTTATTTTAGTTTGCGTTGTCCAGAAGATGTGCAATCTTATAGGTCAATAAAACAATATTATTATTATTATTTACAAAGATCCGACATGACGTATCCCATGGCTCCGACCCAATAGGTCGTCATGCGGCCATCCGTATCGAAGACCATCTTGGTCCGCTCGAAGAGACGAAGAGACCCAAGGACAACAGATTTCTGCATTTTCACCATCAGTTGTTCGGGTGAATGTTGACATGCGGGAATACACTTCAGCTCCCCCAACACATTTTCCTTTATGCCCCCCAAAACGCCGACAATCAGGACAACCAATCGCACGTTATACCCCGGATAGAGCCTCCGAAGTTCGCCAAGAAGATCCTGATATTTGGCTCGTTTCTCCTGTTCCTTTATATTGATGTTAGTTTCCGCTGAGGAGAAGAACTCAATCACATACATAGAGTTATTCCCTTTTATCAAGGAGAACAAATCAGGTTTATTGGCGCGGATTTGATGCGAGTTAATGCTAATTCCAATATATGCGACAGTTGTCATTTTCCACTACTGCCTCGATATCGCCGGAGCATATGGCAAAATTGCTGTTTCGTCGATGCCAATAATGTCTGAGGTGATAATAAAGTACCCGCATCGTTATGTTGGTGGATGTAACCACTTACAGCATGCACTGGATAATGACAATAAGTGCATTAGTGTTTCGCAGATCAGGAATGTCAGAAAACTGGCTTCGGTTATTATTATTATTATTTAGAAAGATCCGACATGACGTATTCCATAGCTCCGACCCCATAGGGCGTCATGAGGAAGGCCATCCGTATCGGGCCACCGCGTCCGCTCGGTCAGTGATCTTCGGCCAAATTCATTTGCCTCGAAACGAAGGGATCCAAGGACAACAGATTTCTGCATTTTCATCACCAGTTGTTCGGGTGAATGTTGACATGCGGGAATTAATTTCCCAGCTCCCAACACATTTTCTAGCCCCCTAAAACGCCGACAATCAGGGACAACCAATCGCACGTTATACTCCGGATAGAGCCTCCGAAGTTCGCCAAGTAGATCCTGATATTTGGCCGTTTCTCCCTTCCTTTATATCGATGTTATTTTCCCGCTGGTGCGGAAAACTCAATCACATACAGAGTTATTCCTTTCATCAAGGAGAATAATATCAGGTTTATTGGTACGGATTTGATGCGTAGTTGGGAATGCATAATTCCAATATATGCGACAGTGATGATGGTCGTCGTTTGGATCTACGCAAATTGAGACGAATTGCTCGCTCCGCTGCCTTGAATAGAAACGCTCCAACATTAGCCATTTCGTGAGCTCACTAGCTGCACAACAGTGGATCAGTACTATTGGCAACTTGACAAGAAGACTCAAAACCAGTTGATCGTGCATACACTCTAAACTTAAGGCCACGACCTCCCTGGTGGCTCGGTCTTCACAGCTCTAACATCTTGAGTCCGGTTTTGGCGATTCCTAAATATCGATAATTCTCGTTGTTTTGTAGAGGGCGGAGTAGCGTGTTATCGGCAAGCTGGTCAGCTTCTAAATCGTTTCCGAACCGGCCCTTATTTAGTTTAAGTTTTGCACACTTGTCGAGGCCGAACTCCATTCCAACATCTCTGGTGTATTCGTGAACCACTTTAAGAGACTGTTGTAGGTCTCGCTCGCTAGTTGCGTACAGTTTTAAGTCATCCATATAAAACAGATGGGTTACCTTATGCTCACGTCTTCCAGGTGGTCCACAGCAATATCCGCGTGTCTTTCGAAGAGACACGGATACGGGAAGCAGCGAAATACAAAATAGCAAAGGACTGAGTGAGTCACCCTGAAATACGCCCCTTTTAAACGTTATGGGTTCGGTAATAATTTTTTGTGCTCCAGATGTTATAGAGAACTTTGATTTCCAAAGTGACATCAGTCGCTCAATGCATCGAATTAGGTTAAGAGGAACCTTAAGATCTTTAAGCAAATGCAACAGTAATTCGTGAGATGTTGTGTCAAACGCTTTTGTAGTCAATCCATGCCATATTCAGGTTGCGTTGTATTGATGAGTCTTGTGTAATGCATCTATCGATTAGGAGATTTTCTTTGCAACCATTGATTCCTCTTTTCCCTCCTCGCTGCTCCCCTACATCAGAGAGTATGAGATCAACTGCACTCAATGTTCTAGAATATAAAATTCTGGTGAAAGCCTTGTAGCAAGTATTGAGGCAAGTGATCGGTCTATAATTTTTGGGTAGTTTTAAATCCCCCTTTTTTGGTATCAATATGGTTCGGCCTTCAACAAACCACTCAGGAATTGGCGTGTCCTCGTTGAGCCAAGAATCAAAGATTCTGGCTAAATGTGGATGTGTACTTGGAAATTTCTTCCACCAGTAGTTGTTGATACCATCCGGACCAGGTGCAGAATAGTTTCTTACACCATCTAGGGCACTTTTCACCTCCTCCGGCGTGATTGGCGCACTCTCATGCTGGTCAAGCTGCTTGTCCACACAATAAGCTCTAAAGTTAGTCAATGCTGGAGCGTCTCGTTGTAATGGCTTTAAGATACGTAAACATCCTTCCAGAACTGTTCCACGACATTTGCTGATGGCGGATTTTCAATTGTTGGTGTTGAGTCTGCGAGAAAGCTAGAAGGCCTAGTTACGAATTTATTTGTGTCTCTTATCCCTCTAGCCTTTTTCTTTAAGCTGTTGTTTATAACACCCAAGGATCGTATGCGGTCTAGGCACGTCTGTTAAGTGTATGGTGTTTTTGGCGTAGCTTTACAGCTATTTTCCTGATTTTTCCAGTGAAAGGTCTGTTGGATGATATATATTCTAATACACTTTGTATACGTGATGCTTCTTGCCGCGTCAAATCTATTTTCTTGGCTATTTGCTGTATTCGGCGTTCGGTCTTTTGAAGAGTTTGGTGAAAGCTGTCTGCGCGGTCGTTAGGAATAAGTTGTTTCGCAGCCTCATAAACAGCGTTGTTAAGTGCCAATATATCTGTATGTTCTGAAAGTCTGTCTCGAAGTGCATTGTCCGCTTGTGCGATATTTTGAGGCTTTATGTAGGTCTTGATATTGATGTTTACAAGTCTTTCTGTTAATTCATTATCGGCGTTCCCGGGAGCGATCTCGTTTATCATATCCTCCGCAGGCTGGTCCTGTTCTGTTCGGATGGTTCCAGGTCTGGTGGCTCTGTTGTTTTGGAGTTCTAACATAACCAGAGCGTTAGATAAGCTAATAGTCTCTAAACGCTGTTCGAGAGATGACTGAATTGGGTGTTTAGCACACATGCGGCATGCATTCGTCTCATGTGCCCTAGGTGGTCGCTGAATGTATTGCATCCAAATCGTCCCTAGCTCGTCGTCACATGAAGCGTCCATGTCCATTGCCAAGGTCGTTTAAGGGCGTCCGATCAAGCTAAGCATAGTCTCTTATTATTATTAATATTATTATTATTATGTATTTACCCGCAACCCTTATTAGTTGGATACTATTCACTTATTATTATTATGATTTCAAGCCACACGGCTTTGCACTCTCTAAGGGGAACATTCACTCATCCCAGACATCTTCAGATATCAAAAGGATTGAGCTCTGTGGGAACCCTTTCCGTGTTGTCGCTCTAGGTGACGTTATGTTCTGCTGTATTCCCCCAAATTTCCGGACAGTCCGAGCGGTCGCAAGTAGCACTGCCTTTTGCATAGCCTTATACAGATGTTCACCGAGACCTAGTCCCTTGATGTTTTGTAAAAGAGTCTTTGGTATAATGCCAGTGGTTGATAAAATAATGGGGATCGTTTGGACGTTATTCATTCCCCACTGTCTTCTTATTTGTGTTTCTAGGTTTCTGTACTTGGCAATTTTTTCATTGTATTTCTCCCGTAAGTTGTTGTTGTTCGGGATAGCGACATCGATCAGTGTTGTTTTCCTTCCAACTTTATCCACCAATACAATATCTGGTCTATTGTGAGCAACAGTTTGGTCTGTAAGTACAGTTCTAGTCCCAGTACAATTTAAATTCAGTTGTTTTCGTGAATAGGTTCCAAAGAAGTATATCTTGATAGTAAGGCAATTTTTGCATTCTGTAAAAGCTTTAGCTTCCTGCCAATTGTTGATGGAGTATCTTGGCTGCAATCGTGTCTTTCCTTATACTCTGATGCTGCAAATGCTTGGCAACCCCCGTTATATGCTGGATTGTCTCGATGTTTGACATCCATATCTGCATCGATCGTTTCTATAGACGTCTCTAAGATATGTTTAGATAGTTTTCGTGGAATAACCTGGTCCTTATAGCCAATAAGAAGCCTCAGTCTCTGGGAACATTTCCCCGACGTCAGCCAGTAGTTCGACGCGAACTTGTCGACATTTTCCTGGTGACCTCATTGGGGTGACGTCCATGAAGAGCTTCAACAGGCTTATTATTTTATTTTATTATTATTTGAAAGATCCGACATGACGTATCCATGGCTCCGACCCCATAGGGCGTCATGCGGAAGGCCATCCGTATCGAAGACCACTCCTCGCGTCCGCTCGGTCAGTGATCTTCGGCCAAATTCATTTGCCTCAGTAAACGAAGGGACCCAAGGACAACAGATTTCTGCATTTTCATCACCAGTTGTTCGGGTGAATGTTGACATGCGGGAATACACTTCAGCTCCCCCAACACATTTTCCTTTATGCCCCCCAAAACGCCGACAATCAGGACAACCAATCGCACGTTATACTCCGGATAGAGCCTCCGAAGTTCGCCAAGTAGATCCTGATATTTGGCTCGTTTCTCCCGTTCCTTTATATCGATGTTAGTTTCCGCTGGGGCGGAAAACTCAATTACATACATAGAGTTATTTCTTTTATCAAGGAGAACGATATCAGGTTTATTGGCGCGAATTTGATGCGTAGTTGGGAATGCATAATTCCAATATATGCGACAGTTGTCATTTTCCACTACTGCCTCGATATCGCCGGGAGCAAATGGCAAAATTGCCGTTTCGTCGATGCCGTAATAATGTCTGAGGTGATAATAAAGTACCCGAAGCGCATCGTTATGTCGGTGGATGTAACCACTTACAGCATGCACTGGACAAGCTGACAATAGGTGCATTAGTGTTTCGGGCTGCTGTCGACAAGCTCGACAAGCAGTATCAGGAATGTTAGAAAACTGGCTTCGTATACCAATGTGTTTATCACCCCATCCTGGCATGCTAGTAGGAAACCCTCGGTCTCAGACTTGAGCTCAGCAGATTTCAAAAACCCAAACGTGAGGTTTCGAGATAGATTGAGTCTTTCTATGTTTCGGTAAAATACTCCGTGTTGCGGCTTATTAATGTGATCTTCTAAGAGCATCTGCTGTTCTGCTCTTTTAACTGCAGTTTTTACGGCTTTAGACTCAAGTCTTACAAGTGACCGGTCATCGTTTGGATCTAATGCAAATCTGAGACCGAATTTATCCGCTGCTCGCTCCGCTGCCTTGAATAGAAACGCTCCAACATTAGCCATTTCGTGTGCTCTTACAAGTTGCATCAGTGGATCAGTACTATTGGCAACTTGACAAGCAAGGCTCAAAACCAGCCGATCGTGCATACACTCCAAGCTTAAAGGCCACGACCTCCCTGGTGGCGGGGAGGTAAATACGGGATGTTGATGAGCGCGGGTGGATGCTACGGTGAAGATGCATCATTTTTCGTGTGCTGATGTCCAGCTCGCGCAGCTCCTCTCGCGTCCACTTAACCACTCCAAAAGAGTAAAGCAATACAGGCACTGCTAGCATGTTGGTAGCAAGGACCTTATTTATTCCAGATAATTCGGATTCCCAAATTCTCCGTAAACGTCGCCTGTAATTGCTTCTAAGCTCGGTCTTCACAGCTCTAACATCTTGAGTCCGGTTTTGGTCGATTCCTAAATATCGATAATTCTCGTTGTTTTGTAGAGGGCGAAGTAGCGCGCTATCGGCAAGCTGGTCAGCTTCTAAATCGTTTCCGAACCGGCCCTTATTTAGCTTAAGTTTTGCACACTTGTCGAGGCCGAACTCCATTCCAACATCTCTGGTGTATTCGTGAACCACTTTAAGAGACTGTTGTAGGTCTCGCTCGCTAGTTGCGTACAGTTTTAGGTCATCCATATAAAACAAATGGGTTACCTTATGCTCACGTCTTCCAGGTGGTCCACAGCAATATCCGCGTGTCTTTCGAAGAGACACGGATACGGGAAGCAGCGAAATACAGAATAGCAAAGGACTGAGTGAGTCACCCTGAAACACGCCCCTTTTAAACGTTATGGGTTCGGTAATAATTTTTTGTGCTCCAGATGTTATAGAGAACTTTGATTTCCAAAGTGACATCAGTCGCTCAATGCATCGGATTAGGTTAAGAGGAACCTTAAGATCTTTAAGCAGATGCAACAGTAATTCGTGAGATGTTGTGTCAAACGCTTTTTTGTAGTCAATCCATGCCATATTCAGGTTGCGTTTGTATTGGATTGAGTCTTGTGTAATGCATCTATCGATTAGGAGATTTTCCTTGCAACCATTGATTCCTCTTTTCCTCCTCGCTGCTCCCTACATCAGAGAGTATGGGATCAACTGCACTCAATGTTCTAGAATATAAAATTCTGGTGAAAGCCTTGTAGCAAGTATTGAGGCAAGTGATCGGTCTATAGTTTTTGGGTAGTTTTAAATCCCCTTTTTTGGTATCAATATGGTTCGGCCTTCAACAAACCACTCAGGAATTGGCGTGTCCCCGTTGAGCCAAGAATCAAAGATTCTGGCTAAATGTGGATGTGTACTGGGAAATTTCTTCCACCAGTAGTTGTTGATACCATCCGGACCAGGTGCAGAATAGTTTCTTACACCATCTAGGGCACTTTTCACCTCCTCCGGCGTGATTGGCGCACTCTCATGCTGGTCAAGCTGCTTGTCCACACAATAGGCTCTAAAGTTAGTCAATGCTGGAGTGTCTCGTTGTAATGGCTTTGAGACTTCGTAAACATCCTTCCAGAACTGTTCCACGACATTTGCTGATGGCGGATTTTCAATTGTTGGTGTTGAGTCTGCGAGAAAGCTAGAAGGCCTAGTTACGAATTTATTTGTGTCTCTTATCCCTCTAGCCTTTTTCTTTAAGCTGTTGTTTATAACACCCAAGGATCGTATGCGGTCTAGGCAACGCTGTTTGATGATGAGAAGCACACGTCTGTTAAGTGTATGGTGTTTTTGGCGTAGCTTTACAGCTATTTTCCTGATTTTCCAGTGAAAGGTCTGTTGGATGATATATATTCTAATACACTTTGTATATGTGATGCCTATTTTCTTGGCTATTTGCTGTATTCGGCGTTCGGTCTTTTGAAGAGTTTGGTGAAAGCTGTCTGAGCGGTTGTTAGGAATAAGTTGTTTCGCAGCCTCATAAACAGCGTTGTTAAGTGCCAATATATCTGTATGTTCTGAAAGTCTGTCTCGAAGTGCATTGTCCGCTTGTGCGATATTTTGAGGCTTTATGTAGGTCTTGATATTGATGTTTACAAGTCTTTCTGTTAATTCATTATCGGCGTTCCCGGGAGCGATCTCGTTTATCATATCCTCCGCAGGCTGGTCCTGTTCTGGTTCCTGGATAGGTTCCAGGTCTTGAGTTGGCTCCTGTTGTTTTGGAGTTCTAACATAACCAGAGCGGTTAAGATAAGCTACATAGTCTCTCAAACGCTGTTCAGAGAAATGACTGAATTCAGGGTGTTTAGCACACCATGCGGCATGCATTCGTCTCATGTAGCCCCTAGTGGTGGGGTCGCCATCAGATCGTCCCTAAGTTCGTCCGTCCACGTGAAGCGTCCATGTCCTTTGCCAAGGTCGTTTAAGGGCGTCCGTCCAGTTGCTCCTCCAACCTGCCCTGCACCCCTATCCGAACGGGGTGGATTGTTGGGAGCTTGCTCATCATTGCGTTTCGTGACAATGCGAGATATCCGTGACCCTGCGGGATGTCACCCCACAGAGTCTCGGCGGTTACCGGTATTACATAGGCTACCGGACCGATTTAAGGCCTCTCGTAGGTTGCTGTTGGTACCCGCAACCCCTTCAAGCTCGCTGGCAGTACCGTCTTGCTTGGATTGTTCGTGTTCGGTAGCACCAGGAACAATGCCAAGCATTGTCCTGGTGGCCAGACATTATAATATATTTTTTATATATATATATATATATATATATATATATATATATATATATATATATAAAAATATATATATATATATATATATATATATATATATATATATATATATATATATATATATATATATATATATATATAAATATATATATATATATATATATATATATATATATATATATATATATATATATATATATATATATATATATATATATATATATATATATATATATATATATATATATATATATATATATATATATATATATATGAATTTTTCATAAACTTAATAATATCCTGTTACTATACATTGTAAAATTCAGCTGTTGTTGATGTTACCAACTTCTAAAAAAATGCATTTAGTTGTAAGTATACCTAAAATTAGAAAGATTTGCTTTTTTATTGTATTTTTTTTTTCCTATTGAGACCTGAAGAAGAAAAAAAAAAATTTTCGAAAGCTCGTTAAACTAAGAAGTGTTTCACTTTAATTGCCCCCTTCCTGGACCGATACCCAAGAAATTTATTACCTTTTTTGTTTAACTGGTCGGCCAAGATTCCCCCTCCTTTTTTTATATATATATATATATATATATATATATATATATATATATATATATATATATATATATATATATATATATATATATATATATATATATATATATATTTTTTTATAAGGTTAATTTTTGGGGCTGTGATTTTTTATTTTTTTCCCCGGGGTTTTTTTCCCGGGGGGGGCCTTTAAAAAGGAAAAAAAAAAAGTTTTTTTTCCAATGTTTTTTTTTTCCCTTTTTGGGCCAAACAAATAGTTGAAATTGTTTTTTTCAACTTTTTTTTTTTCTTTTAATTTTTTTTTTAAATTTTTAAAATTTTTTTTTACATTTTAATTAAAAAATTTTCATTTTGAACACATATAAAAAACCAAAAGAAAACAAGTACCCCAAAAAAATTTATTTGTATACTGATTTTTTTTGGGGCAAAGAATATTTTTGTTGTTTTGGAAAAAAATGATAAAAAAAAAAATTAAATTTTTTTTTTTTTTTAAATTTTTTTTTTTTAAATTTGATTTCAAAGTTTTATTTTAATTTTTTTTGGTTTTTTTTTTTTTTTATTTAAAAAATTTTTTTTTGGGGGTTTTTTTTTTTTTTTTAAATTTAAAAAATTTTCAAAAATTTTTTGGGGGCTTTTTTTTTTTTTAAATTTAAAAAGGTTTTTTTTTTTAAAATATTGGCTAGTCTCGGTGTACAAGGACAGACTAGCCAATACATTAAAAATAGAATTAATGGACAAAATTTGAAAAAAAAAAAAAAAACCGCCCTTACAAATCATAAAATCAGAGAGAGTCACAGGTTTGTTTTTTATAACGAAAAAAAAATTTAAAAAAAATGAAAACACAAAAAAAAGAGAATTTTACGAAATGATTGAAATTCAAAAAATAAAAAAAACAATAAATCTAAAAACGGGGTTTTTGCAATTTTTAAAAAAATCTATAGCTCTATAATTAAATAAAACGTTTAATCTAATTAAACAAAAAATTTAAAAAAAAAAAAGAAATTAACACCCCCCTCTATAAAAATAACTTAACATAAAATTTTTACCAACAACAAACGATTCATTCTTGCCAAAGTAAGATCAGTATACAAAATAAATTTTTTAAAAAAGTGACGTGTTCCTCGGCTTGTGCGTGTATCTGTTTTCGTTGGTTTATTTATATGTGTTCAAAATGAAATTGTTTTTTATTGATGTATGTAAATGTTAATTATAAGGGGTTTTTTGATTTTTAAGTAAACTTAAAAAATAATTATGAAAAAAAAAATTTTGCAGACTACTACTTCAACTATTTGAAAAAAAAGGTTTTAAATTTCCGGCCAAACGTCAAAAAATACATTTATCTGGAAAAAAAAAAAATTTTTTTTTTTTTTTCCCTTGTAATTTGAAGGATCAAAACCCAAGAAAAAGAATCTCCGAAATATATATATATATATATATATATATATATATATATATATATATATATATATATATATATATATATATATATATATATTATATATTGTTATTTAATAAAATATAGAAGTTATATTAAGGTTTACACTTGGAAATGGACGGAATTATTGTCTACCCTATTCAGTCAGATATTACGAACCCCATTTACTTTTACTAGGGCATTACAAAAAAAGCAACGACTAAAGTTTTGTTTTCTCATAAATTTAAAAGTAATTTAACAGAAACAACATTTTCTGGAAATGTTCGACACATTAAAAAACAACTTATTATATTTTACTACGTGACCAATCATTACTGCAAACCTTTATGTTACATCATGTATAATAAAGTTACCCGTGCTTAAACTTTTCAAACAAAAATATATAATATTCTTTGTCGAGTGGTTCGTTAGTTCGTGAAAAACAATTTCAAACTAATAAAATGTTATCGACAGAAGTGGTTTGCAGACAAACACAACAACCCAACAATTTCCACTAGTTTTATTGTAATACGTACTAATGTGAAGTATTTTCCGTAAAATGCAATTTTCGCTCAACAGGAAATTTTCGACGACCCATGTGGCACAGCACAAAGCTTTTAAAAAACAATCTTAATGCATGATAAATTATAGAGTATCTATGTGCTGGTTTTGCGTCAAAATTGAAATAGACAGTTAATTTTTAGTATTATATATATATATATATATATATATATATATATATATATATATATATATATATATATATATATATATATATATATATATATATATATATATATATTATATTAAAATTATATTTTAATTTTATATAATATAATATTTAATATATATATATATATATATATATATATATATATATATATATATATATATATATAAATTTCTTTTCTTAATTATAAATTTTTTTCCCCTTTTCTGATTTGAAAGAAAATGAAAAAAAAAAACAACATAAAAGTAAAATTTACAAGGAAAAGAAATTACATAAAAACGGGGTTTTAATTTAAAAATAAACTCTTAATTTACTCATGCACTATACTTTAAATTTTTGGTTTTTAATTTTCAATAAAGGTAACAAAATTTCTGAAAAAAAATTGAATTTTTTTAGCATCCATGGCAAAATCTATTCCATTTTTTTTTTGCTTCAAAAAAACTTCACTTTTTAATAAATGCAACATTTTTTTTTCTAATTATATACTCATATCCTTTTTTCCGGTTTTGCAAATTAATGCAAAAAACATGAAAGTAAATTCTACAGGGATAACGAAACACATTAAAAAGGGGTTTTAAATTAAAAATAAAATGTAAATTGACTTATGCAGATGAACTAAAGTGAAATTGTTTGTGAATGTGTTTCTTTGATGTTTGACTTTTAACTACTAAAGATTAATAAAGCCTAAAATCAACCGAAACGTTCGGAAAAAATTAATGTTATAATAAAAATAAAGGAAATAATTTACGATCGATCCAAAAAAATAAAAAAAATAATTATGGTTGGAAGGGGGGCAAATTCTTTGAAGATTGATAAAAACAGTTAGGCATCGACACCCATAAAAGTGTCGGTTGGGGGCTTTGGGTAAGCTTGGGAAGTCTGGGGGTAGTGTAGATAGTAGAACGGGGTAGAGGACGGAAAAGTAAGATTTGGAAGTAAAAGGAAAGCTTTAATAAGCATGTTTAATGAATGATAAAGCCGTTAATTAACAAATTGAGGAGATGCAAGAAACTTTATCTGTAACAACGATAAAATGTTTAAAATTAATTTCGAAATTCTTTAAAAAATAAATAAAATTAATTATGGACCGCGTCAGTAGACGGGTAGCTTAAAATAGATAGTAAAAGTAGTTATTTGTTTAACGTCCACGGTGCCACCATCATTTGTCTGAAACATGCCGCAAAATGCAATATCGGCATGTTTTACTACTGGAAGATGTTTTGCTACTCGTATTGAGATATATGCTAGAACGCTGATTGATCGGCACTGCACACGTAAGACAGTTAAAATTTTCTCCGACAGTCAAGCGGCTCTTAAGGCTCTTGAACTCAGCCGGTGCAATTTCAAAAAACCGTCCCCGGGGAATTTTTGGGCCGGAAACCCCGGGGTTGGTTAAAAAAAACTTATTGAATGGC
This sequence comes from Listronotus oregonensis, assembly GCA_019359885.1. NCBI lineage: Eukaryota > Metazoa > Arthropoda > Insecta > Coleoptera > Curculionidae > Listronotus > Listronotus oregonensis. Next base: position 17,391 of record JAHBCN010004510.1, read on the forward strand.
CAAGCAGTTCATATCAGCTTGGACACAGAGAGAAAATGTTCGGTACTGGCATGGACTTCCAGGTCCCAGACACTCGAAGGCCTTTATAAGCCTACCGAACCAACCGTCAAACTACTGGAGCAATCAAGGGTACACCTCAAAACTCTAGTAGGACTGTGGGGTGGCGCCTTTTCGTTGACCTTACAGAAGTATAGCGAAAACTGAAAGAGATAGGACAAATCTGATTGCGCAATCTGTTCGATTTTTGAAACAAATTCAATGGTGAAACTAAATCATGGATAACTTGATTCGTTTTTGGAGATACAGAGTGTTTTTCAAATTTTGTCAATTTGGCCAGGCACTTGTAACTCGCTTGGTATAAGAGATAGAAAAAAAAGTATAAATAGAAAAGTTTTAGGGATTTTTGCGTAGAACTCAGTGGCGTACGTATAAATTTTTATTGACTTTTATTTTTAAGTTATAACACAAAGTTGGGTTTTTTCAAATGGAACACCCATATTTTTAAAAATGGATAGAGCTTACAAAGACCAATTCGATGATATATAGTTTGATGGGTCTGTCTGTAACAGATGTTGCGCAAATTGGCAAAAACCTATAAGAAATTAAAATATTTGAGACAAAGTTGTTGTTTTTTTTAATGGGACACCCTGTGTATTTCTTTAATAAGTAATGCAACTGACAAATATCAACCAAATGATATATGGTTTAATGGGTCTGTGTTCAATAGATCTTGACGAAGCTGCCAAAAACGTAAAAAAAATCATATATCCGATCCTTGCTAACACTTATTTTATTATTTAACCAATTTCCTAACTCCTATATAACTAAAATTTAAATTACAGAATAAAAAATCCAAGACTAAAATATATATTTAATAATTCTTACTATTAAACCTATGCCTAAATTTATATAAAAAAGTTTTGATATTGCTGTGTTATCATGATTGAAAAAACATTTTCTAAAGTAGGCTTTGAGTATAAAACCCCGTATGAAACAAATGAAACTGACGTACTAGTATGACTTATTTGGAAGCAGTGATATTATTTTATAAAATGGAGTTTCAAAATTTAATATGTTGGATAATGCATTGAAAGTGGAAAAAATAGTATAAATGCATTAAATCTGTATTTTAATAGATATCCAGAACGAAGGCAACCAGGACGAGAAAATGTTTGCCAGATTAGTAAGTACTTTGATTTCCTTTGGATCTTTTCAAAAACCACGTTCAAAACCTAATAAAGAAAACAGAGAGCTGAAGAAATGAATACAATAGGGTATGTTGTCGCAGAACCTACTGCATCATCAGACAAATTTGGGATGCTATTGGTGTTAATAGAAAAAAAAGTGAAAAATTTTTAAAAAACGCCACAATTACCATCAATATGTTTATAGAAAAATCCATAATTTACATCCAGGTGACGCAGAACGCCGTATCACATTTTGTTTGTGGTATCTCCGGCAATGTGAACAAGATCCAGAGTTTTCAGAAAGATAATATGGACAGATGAAGTTCGAGTAACTAGTGATGGACTGTTTAATCGCCACAATAATCTTTACTGGTCAAGCGGAAATCCTCGTTTGACAGTAAACAGAGTCGAACAAGGGAAATTCGGTTTTAATGTGTGGTGTGCACTTTATAAGAGCAGAATTTTGTGCCATTTGAATTTGATGACAATCTCTAACCAGACCTTTTTTTAAATATTTTTGGAAGAAAATTTATTAAATGAGATAGATAATCTTCCCCCTTCTGGAAATGAATAATGTCATCTTTCAACAAGACGGTAATTCTTGCCACAATGCCCGTGCCGCGAGGGTTATTTCTTGATCGAACATTTTCCCAATAAGTGGATAGGTACCAATGGTCCAGTTAGGTGGCCGGCACGGTCGACATACCCTATGGACTTTTTCCTCTGGGAATTTGTTAAAAACGAAACCTATAAAACTAAGAGCAACAATTTAAATGAATTACACATGTATGCATTTTAGGAACAGTTAACAAAAGGTGTCCAACTTGCATATATATAATGCTTTAAGAAGTGTCGCTAAACGTTGCGAAAATGTATAGAAAATAATGGTTTGCAATTTGAACATTTGCTGTAAAGGACCTAAATATTTCGTAATTAAAATTTATAAAATAATTAATTCTTTTTTGTTTGTTTAAATTATTCAACTTATAATATTAGTATTACTGGTAATTATGTTAAATTTTAGTTTATCTAAAAATGTATTTTTTTTAAAGATAATTAAATAGTTCTCCCTTTTAAGTATAAATTAAAATTATATTGCTTCGTATCTTAATATTATTATTAATATGTTTTTATTATGATTTTGAGATATTAAAATTACATAGTTTTCATTTTTGGTTTTATTTAATTTTTTATGGTTTTTGTCAGTTTGGGCCAGATCTATTACACACAGACCCATTAAACCATATATTATTTAATCGATCTTTGTCTGTTTTATTAGTTATTAAAGAAATACACAGGGTGTCCCATTAAAAAAAAAACAACTTTGTGTTACATCTTTTAATTTTATAGGTTTTTGCCAATTTACGCAAGATCTATTACAGACAGACCCATTAAACTATATATCATTAATTTGGTCTTTGTAAGCTCTATCCATTTTTAAAAAATATACAGGGTGTTCCATTTAAAAAACCCAACTATGTGTTATAACTTAAAAATAAAAAATCAATAAAGAAAATATAGGTACGCTACTGAATTCTACGCAAAAATCCCTAAAACTTTTTTTTATTTACAGTTTTTTCTATCTCTAATACCAAGCGAGTTACAAGTGCCTGGCCAAATTGACAAAATTTGAAAAACACTCTGTATCTCCAAAACAGATCAAGTTATCCATGATTTAGTTTCACCATTAGTTGTTTCAAAATCGAAATCGAGATTGCACAATCCAGATTTGTTCTATCTCTTTTAGTTTTCGCTGTACCCTGTAAGGTCAACGAAAAGGCGCCACCATGTACACGGGACACTGCACATGCACAAGATCGGCCTATCGAAAGACGCCGAGTGCCGCATGTGCATGGAGGAGGATGAATAGGCAGAACACATACTGTGTTCGTGCCTAGCAATGGCACGACTTAGATTCGCAATCTTCAAAAATGACACCTTGTTGCCAGGGGAGGTGAAAGATATCTCTCTCAATATGATCATTAGATTTATTAGAAGTCTGGACCTGGTGGAAGAACTATAAAAGGGTGTGAGCCACAATAGACCGATTGGTCGCGGTGGAAGGGTGTTATACCCACTCACTTTAAACCTAACCTAACCTAACTGGAAAATGATACCTCTCTGCGATATTTTAGCAAATTTAGCGAGACCAATTTCCATAAGAAATGTTCAAGGTCCTTTATAATAGTAATGCTACCATCAGCTTTATAGGTTAAAACCCCTTTTTTATGTCTAAGGCTCTCCCTGTAGTTTGTCTAAAAATTTAATTTTTTACATAATTCAATAAAAAAATATTTTCTTTAACATACATTGTTATATGATCTTTTTTTTCTAGATATAATAACAATCTTCGGTGTCTTTATATCCTATTATATTTGAATATTATTATGAATCTTTTAAATTTAAAGCCTATGTTCTGCTTTATAACATTTTAATTCTTTTTTAGGTATTTTTAATTAAAAAATATATTAAAATATACTAATTTAAAGTAATAATGTAATAAAAAAGGAGACCGTATGTCTCTAGAGAGATTTCATCTTGCGACTTCAAGGATAACACAATTATGCTATAACCGACACGTCAACAAAGACTTTTGGTAATATTACGTGGTGGTATTATGTCAACAAACAAGTCATTAAGCTATGTACCCAGTGATGTTAGATAATTATGTTATTTTTCTAAAAAAAAAAAACAGTAATAAAGTAGTAAATAAGGTTTCTTTTCTCGTATTTTTACATATAGGGAATGTAATAAATAACTGGAATAGAAAAATTATTGTTTTCTTGACGTTTTAAGGACCTCAGGTTATGTGAGACTTGTTAAAAAAAAGATGTCTAGGTTTTTTTTTGATCTGGTATTTAAATTGTTATTTTCTATCGAAAAAGAGATAATATACCGATGGAAAAAAGTACTAGTTAATTTCGTTCAAATCGAAAGTGATACAAAACAACTAAATAGGTCAGATAATGCATCTACCAAATACCTGCATACAAAATTTAAATTTTTTAACCTAATAAATAATACTTTATTAGTAGCGATTTTTTCCACTTTCGTTGTAGCTGACCCTGTATAACACCGGTTTGAGTAAAATTTGGTAAACTGTCATTTAAGATCATGCAGACCATATTCCCAAAATTTTGTTTCCAAATTAGAAAGAAGAAAACATTGCCGCAGTTTAAAATATAATTACAGCTAACCGTCGAATTACTAATAGGCAGATTCAAAAGATTCTAAGTATTGGTGCATCTACCTTAAATTTGATTTTGCATGAAAATTTAAAAGTAAGAAAGTTATGTTCTTTATGGATCCCTCATTTCCCCGATGAAAGCCAGCGAGCAGCGCGTGTCAATTGGTGTGAAAAAATGTTGAAGAAATATGACTCTGGCCATTCAAAGGATGTTGATTCAATCGCCACAGGCGACGAAACCTGGTTATATTTTTTCAACGTCCCCAGTAGGTAGGTAGGTAGGTAGGTTTATTGTGGCTCACACCTTTTTATATTCCTTGCAATAGGATCGGACTTCCAATGAATCCAATACCAGATTGGGAGAGAGTTCTTATCTCCTCTTACTCGTGTCGCTACCGGACATGAGTACAATGTGTTCTGATGTGTTCTGGTGTCCCTGTCTCCTGGAGAGTATGACGAGCAGACGATTAGATCCACCATGCCCTCCTCTCCCGGTCTATTGACGTGGGTAGCTACCATGTGCTTGTTACAGGAACCAGATGTTCTTCCTGAGGCCGCATCTCCGGCCTTATCCTATAAAAACGGTCCTATCAGCTTTTTGTTTAAAGCCAGGGAACTCTTTTTCCTATAAAGGCGGTTCTGTCCGCCTTCTGTTTGGATTCAGGGAACCCTTCCTAAGTACCTGTTTATTTGGGATGGGTTAGCCCTTGATGACTTCAGGGGCACCTTACGAAACGGATTCACCCGTTTCGGTCGGCGCACCTTTGTCTGCTTGTGAGTTAGTGGCACCTCTCGAAACGGATTTATCCGTTTCGGTCCAGCGGCTTTGTCACTTTTTTCCTATGAAAGCGGTTGTCCGCTTTCTGTTTGGAGCTAGGGAAGTAATAGTCCACCACGGCAGAGCCCCGCATTACCGCAGTAAGGGTAGATACTCTGAGAGGTCGCCCTGTATCTCAAAGGAACCGTTGGGGACACCTGTTTAAGGCACAGGATGTCATTCACTCATCAGCACGGTATGCTAACACCTTGATTAAACCTTGTGTTCATCTTTGCTTGGGTCCCGTTCCATACGGTGGCAACAAGAGTTGCCGATAATCAGCAACTCTAGCGCATGTTCCAAAAGATCCTACTGGGCCCAACCACAACGACGATGTGTGAACACAGCGGTTGGGACGTTCCCAGTAAATCTCAATCAAAACTATGGGTGTTCGAAGATGAGCCAGTACCGACCAAAGTTAAACAAAAAAAAATAGTATTTTTTGCTAAGAGAGGCCTCATAAAAAGGGTGGTGTTGGATTCACAGAAGACCGTCACCGCTGCTTGGTATACAGGCGTTTGTTTACCTTAAGTTATAAATGAGCTAAAAGAATTGTGACCAAAGTCACGTCTCAAATACTTGGCACCCTTCACAAGAAACGCGCGGCACATCGGGAAGGACTGGGAGTTTACCCAATCAGGGATTTATACCGTTGGATCATCCTCCCTATAGCCCAGACCTCGCGCCTTGCGATTTCGTACTTTCCCTTTTATAAAGAAAAAATTAAAAGGCCTAAAATAATTTGCCACTGAAGAGGAATTATTGAGTGCTTGGGATAATGCATGTGCTTCAGTTTCAAAGGATAAATGCCAAGGGATGTTTAGTAGTTTTTATACGTATGCAAAAGTAAGTACACTCTGATGGCATGTATTTTGAAAAATCTTAATAAATACTTCTGTTTTGCAAACTTTTAAAGCAACCTATGTACATACTGTTAAGAGTTTTGTATGGCTATCATTTTAAAAAGTCTCGTTTTTTCTAATTAGTTTCGAATTTTAAAATGTTAGTATTTTTTAAATTAAGCTTGTGATTTTTATTTTTTTCATGGTTGGTTAGAGCTGTAGCGTTTTTTTTGCGTTTTTGTGACCTTTTAATCTATTTTCCAAGTATTGGACTGTTTGTCCAATATATGTGAGTCCAAAATTGGAATTTCATAAATAATTTTACTTGTTTTTTTCTATTGGTGTTTTAAATTTTAATTAAAAAAAAATAACAAGAGATTATGTAAGTTGTGGCAAACTTGAAAATAGTATTTTCTAAATAGGTGAGCTGTTGAGTTAATCCATTTACATATAGCAGGAAAATGTTTTTTTTTTTGGCTTTTTGTTTTCGTATTGTGAGTTATAGAACTTGTTCAATCTGTTCTTGAAAAATTTATTTACCAGATCCAAAGGATAACTGTTAAGTTTTTGCTTTCTAAAAGCACTTTTGGAAATTTTGGATCAGATAGCCCTATAGCTTGGTCCCACAACTACTATTTTTTTTAGTAATTGGAGGGTAGGATTTAAAATTTATATATTTCTGGAGCCATTTTAGTTTTTTGAACCATTCAGTTTTTATTTTGTTTTTTGTATGATGTTAGGTAGTGTCGAAAAAGCTTATTTTATTATTTTGTTCGATTTCTATTGTGAATTAAAGTTTTTTGGAAAAAGTATTAACTTGTTTAAGAATTTTATGTATGTCTCTTATATATAAAATTTAGGCAAAATTAAAAAAATAAACATTTTTGTATGTCCGCGAATGCGGTTAACAAGAGGACAAATGAACCACAAATTGTAAGATACGAAAAGAAGTCATTCCTGATAAAAAAAATTGCTTGTCGGAAAAATATGAACTAAAATAAGAAAATAGTCAATTTTGGCCTTTTAACGTGAAATAATAAATAAAAAACTTGCTCCAAATTTACTTCTTGACCGATTCCCTAACTTACTAAAGAAAATTTTAATATATATATATATATATATGTATATATATATATATATATATATATATATATATATATATATATATATATATATATATATATATATATATATATATATATATATATATATATATATATATATATATATATATATATATATATATATATATATATATATATATATAATATTATCGAAAATCTCTCCGCTTTAAGACAGTTAAAAAAGATAACCGTTCTCTTTTTTTCATATGAATTTCCCCCTAGAGCTTTCGCCTTTAAGGACTCGTCAATAGGGCTTAACGAGTTTTAGTGAACAACAGAGAGACCAAGCATCTATTGAAAATATCATTGCTTTTTGGTAAGATAAATATCCTACTTTTTATGCCGTACTGAAATCGCTCGACACCGGGTTTACCGGAGTGGGTAAATATGTTGTTGTTTATTACATATTTACCCACTCGGTAACCCGGGGTTTGCTTCTAAATGCGATTTCAGTACGGCATCAAGTAGATATTTATATCTTACCACAAGACAATGATATTTATCTAATAAGTAGATGCTTGGTCTCTATTGTTCAATAAATTCTGTTTTTATTGTCCTATAAAGGGAGGAAAATCTAGGAGAATTTATAGTGACAGCAAGATAACAGAGGCCATATCCTGTAAGCAAATTTTTTGACATTCCTTTTCTTTTATCTCTTTCAAAACAGTGACAAACTTATGAGTTACCTTTAAATGCAACAAGAACATGTGATCCCTATTTTGACATTATCTTTCCTTATATTTTTACAGAGTCCCAGCCCTGGGTTTTCATTTTAACTGTCTTAAAGGATTACGATTTTCGTACTAACGAGACAGTAGGAATTTATTTCCAGTTCTTAAAATATATATATATATATATATATATATATATATATATTCATTCTTATTGAATGCAAATTTTTAATGTATACAAAATATTCGCGTATTAAATAAGATTGTAATAAATTAAATAGACTTTTGTATCCTTATTAATAATTTAATTAAAGTTAAACATCTAGACGTTTTCATATATTTCCCAATTAGGAAACAAAGAATTCCCGCTTGAGCAAAGCAGGGCGCAAGGTAAAAGCGTTACGCAATGTGGGGAGACCTGGGGATAATAAAGGCTCATTTACATTGAGTGCGCGTGTTAGCGATGATCGGAATGGCTTTTTTCTCTTATGTTGAAAAAAGTAATAAAAATCTCGCTTTCTCATAAAAAAAAGAAATCGAATGTCGTTCTGGATAAATTGCATGAGCATTTTGTGTGTATATAAAATTAATGTAAAAATGAACTATACTCGTTTAAACGAGATGAGTTACCACGGCTTTCTTTTTAGATTTCTTTCGTCTTAAAGGCATCGTCGAAAAAACTCTCAACAGAAACGCAAAGGAATACAAACTCTTTTTTTACAATAAAACTGTTTGACAACAATATTAACTACTTGGTACAATTGTTTTTTGCTAATATAAATAATTGTCAACACTGGTTTGACAATGGCAACATTGGCTAGCGTATGGAACGGGATTCGAAGCTAAGACGAACACAAGGCTTAACTCAAGGTGTTAGCATACCGTGCTGATGAGTGAATGACTCTGTGCCTTAAACAGGTGTCTTCAACGGTGCCTCTGAGATACAGGGCAACCTCTCAGAGTATCTAGCCTTACTGCGGTAATGCGGGGCTCTGCCGTGGTGGACTATTACTTCCCTAGCTCCAAACAGAAAGCAGACAGAACTGCTTTTATAGGAAAAAAGTGACAAAGGTCACAAGCAGACAAAGGTGCGCCGACCGAAACGGGTGAATCCGTTTCGAAAGGTGCCATTGAAGTCACCGGCACCTGTCTCACGGGGAAGGGCTAATCTATCTCGAACAAGCAGGTGCTTAGGAAGGGATCCCTGAATCCAAACAAAAGGGGGATAGAACCGGCCTTTATAGGGAAACGGGTTCCCTGGCTTTAAACCGAAAGCGGATGGGACCGTTTTCATAGGGTAAGGCCGGAGATGCAGCCTCAGAAAGAACATCTGGTTCCTGTAACAAGGACCTGGTAGCTACCCACGTCACTAGACCGGGCGAGGAGGGCATGACGGATCTAACCGTCTGCTCGTCATACTCTCCAGGAGACAGGGACACCAGAACACATCAGAACACATATTGTGCTCGTGTCCGGTAGCGGCACGAGTAAGAGGAGATGTAAGAACTTCTTCCAATCTGACGATTAAATTAGAAGTCTGACCCCATTGGAAGAAATATAAAAAGGTGTGAGCCACAATAGACCGAGCGGTCGCAGTGGAGGGCGTAGAAAGTCCACTCACTCTAAACCTACCTACCTACCACTTTTGGCCAGATCTGCAAAGATAAGCAACGTTGGGCGTGCTTGGTCACCTGATGGGTGATTATTATTAGGATGTTATTGGGAAGTAGCTCATAGGTAGTAGTAGTAGTAGTAGTTAGTTTTGTTTAGCATCCGTGCTGCCACTATCATGCTGTCTGAACGATAGCGCAAAATGAAATATCAGCATGTTTCGGTACTGGAACGTCGTTGACGAAATTAAGAAAACGGGCCTAAAAACATGTAGAGAGAAAAAAAGTTTAAAAGTAATATGTATACTGGATCCCAAAACTTGTATTTACTTAAAACTACACTTGTAAACACGGTCTCGGTTAATAAATTATATCAGGTAACAAAATAAAACTATAACTTATTATATAATGAATCATTTTACTTTTACTATTATTTTAACTAGAACTAACTAGAACTAAGGACAAACCCTTTGCACTTCTAGTTTGTGCAAGTCCACCGCTTTTCGCCACTTTTCAAGCACTTTTTAAAACTACACTTATAGTTGTTTAGAAGTAAGGTCCCGAGTTGAAGTAAATATTTAAGTCAACTGAACTGGGACAAATACATGGAATAAATGATGGATTTTCCAGTAAGTTTGTTCGGCTCGAGAATTCCCGGGAAATCGTTGGGTTTTGTTCCCGGGAAATCAAGCTCGAGAAAACTCGAGAACTCGAGAAATCATATTTGAGTCTATGAAATTATAAAATAAAACTATTTGCGTTTGCCGTTAGTTCAAAACGCGCGGCGGCGGGGCGGCACGGGCCAAAGCGCAGTGGTACCCTTTGATCTCGCCGATCGCGCGCGGCAAGCGCTCTGGCGGCGTCGTTTTATACATAATACAATACAGTAGGTAATACACCAGTAATGCCAACCTAGGAAATTATTCCCTAGTTCTAGGGATTTTTTCCTACAATAGGGAAAAAGGGAATTTCATCTAATATCTAGGGAATTTTCAACTTTGGATTGTTTTCAGTTCAATTTATAGAATTTCAGTCAATTTATCAATTTTAATATTAAATGGACTACTAATGACCAGTACCTATTAAATCCTTATACCCTGGGTTATGGTTTGACCATTGTATCTTTTCAAAAATTGCTTCTTGTTGCGCTGATTAATCTAATACGGTTTAATTCGTGGTATCGGGTTTCGGGGAATTACAGATCAACTGCTACTTAGCATCTCTCTGCATGTTGTTGCCCTTTCGTATTTTGTGGTTGTTGCCCACAAAATACTAAGGGACAAAAGAAATGTCAAGTTCGTGTATTTGTTGCCACACAGTAATGCCGAAACTGAGCGAGTATTTTCAGTCGTTACCGCCGTTAAAAATAAAAGCGAAATTAATTATCCAGTGAGGCATTAATGCAGTGTTTAATTCGTCTTTCTAGTGAAAATTGCTGCCAAAATTATTCATTAAATGAAAAGCATTTAAGTCTTATGAAAAAGGAAAACCTTTATAAAAAAAAGATTGATTTTAAGAATTTTTAGAATTGTTTTTTTTGTTTAGAAACTTTTTTGTTAATTCATTTTGCTATCTATGTCCATTGTTACCATGGATTTTATTTTTATGTATTTTTTGAATTTTTCTGACAATAAAGTCATTTCGCAAATTATTTTTCTATTTAATTTTGATCTAGGGAATTCTAGGGATTTTTTCACAGAAAAATTGGGAATTTTCAGCGAGCTTGGTTGGCAACAGTGTAATACATACACGTTCATTAGTGTTTCGACTCTAGCTGAGTTCAGACGGTTTACAAAGTGTAGTACACGCAATTTGTAAATTTCTCGACAACCCGAGAAGACCCGAGAAATTAGCCTCGAGAATTCTCGAGACCGAGAAATTAATAAGCTCGAGAAATCATGAACCCTAGTTGATATATTCCTGTGGGCTCATATTCGGTTCCCCAAATAATGCCTGTCTTTTGTGATTTAACGCTTCTTATTTGCACAGGATGTGGTAGGCTGTCTCTTTCCCTTCATCGCACATTCTGCAACTTGGGTCCCCATTGTATGAGCCCATCTTGTGTAGGTGACCTCTTACGCTATCGTGCCCTATTAGCAGCCCTACTGTTATGCGAAGTCTTTGTCTGATTAGTTCTTCCTTTGTTTTTTTGGATGGGTCTTATGAAGCCATTTCCATGTCTTATTCTACTGGTGCTGAACCAGTATTCCTCGTGTTTGTTTCGAATCCATTTCCTTGTTTGCCCTCGTGCTGTGGTTTTGGTCACTTTAAGGGCAGGTTCTGGTCCAAAGTATTGTGTGGATAATCTCTGTCTCGCTAGCGTATCCGCTTTTTCGTTGCCTTTTATTCCCGAATGTCCTGGTGCCCACAGGAGAGTTACCCTGTTGCGTTCTCCCAGGACTTTCGGTTCTTTTTGGCATTCCCATGTCAGCTTGGACGATACCTTGGGGTTTGCTAGTGCCCCTAGAGATGCCTGACTGTCTGATATTATGCAGATCCACTTATTTTTATAAGCCCTTATGTTGTTTTCTTTTGCACAGTGCAGTAAAGCAAATTTTTTCCGTTGAAATCCAGAACTGTGTGTTCCTAGTGCAATGGAGAATTTTGATATGATATATTTTACTGTACACGCCCGCTCCAGTTCCCTGCTCGGTATTGTTTCCATCTGTGTACCAGATGATGTCTCCAAACATGCTGGGAATTTTCAGTAAGTTAGTAATGAGAATGTAAAATTTATTTTTTGTTATATCTAATCAAATAGGGTCATAAAAAAATATAAATTAAATAGGAAATATTCGTTTTTTTTTTGTCTTTGGAAGAACCCGAAATTTTTATACTTTTAAGGTGGCATTTTGATGAACATCAAATTGCGCAACTTTGCCTTTTTAAACCGACATTAAATCTTTTTTAAGTTTCCGAGATCCCAATGATAAGGCTCCAATTTGGGACACCCTGTACAACAGTAAGGCAAACTTGTTACAGTGGAGGTTAAGATATGTTTTATGTGGTTTTGTATGGTAATCTATAAGTTGTTTTTTTTTTCACTTATTATTTATTTAAATAAGTAGCTTTATTTTACTTGTAAGGGTGCGTAATAAACAATTAAAAAACAAATATAAAAAATTAAGGATATTTTTAGCTATTGTATAAAGAATTTTAAAAAATGTATGTTTTTTTCTGTTTTTATATATATTTTTCATGGGTCAGAAGTACCCAAATTTGAGATTTTTCAAACCTTTGAAACTTCATATCTCCAAAAATATTAACTTTATCATAAAAAGTTATAGGACCTTTTTTATTTGTTTAGCAATAGAGAAATTTTAAAAAATTTGTCCGGCTGAAAAATAACAATTGCTTGCAATTGTTTAAACAATTTCGGTTAAAACAATATGGCATCGCATAAAACAATTGAGGTGGAATAGTTTTTGGTACTCATGCCATGGTTATTGAGTATAAAAAAATATTTCGTAACTTTTTTCTGGTAAACTTCAAAAAAAAACTCCCCTTATTATGTATAATGTAATAAAGGTTTCTTGACCCGAAAACATGTATTTGTTTTTTTACTTATAAAAAAATCTGTTTGCTAAAAAGAACACTTAAATTTTTATATGGCAAAAATTCGTATAAAAGCAAAACTTTTTGTTTGTGTACGACCTTTTCCTAGAGAGTCATTCAAAAATGTTTGCAAGTAGATAGAGAGATATTGGACGTCCTAAACGGATAATAATAAAATATCCCTTATGACGGTGAGAAAACTCTTAAAATGGAGAATAAAGTGTTTTTGCATGGCCCAAATTATAGACATAAATTTAGTTATTTATATTTACAACCTGTTTAGTCTCAATTAAGAATTTGTAATAAAATTGCTTAAAACTAAATTTTAAATTATTTATCGTCTATTATGCCTGAGAAGTTGTTCAAAATGCCATCCTTTGACTTCCAAACACTCCAGGCAAGCAGAATGGATTCCATACCTCATATTACCCGAAGGTATAGGTTAAGTAGACATTACTTTCTTACTTATAAAGACCCACAAAAAAAGTAAATTAGAGTCAAATCTGGTTGACGAGCAGGCCAGTTGACCCAACAACCTTAATCAATCCACCTATTTTGAAATATTTGATTTAAATATACTAAGTTACATAGAAAATCCAATAACCAGAATTATTTATTAAATTTTGATAAAATCTTGTAAATTTTAAGTATCATGAAAGTAAACGCCGATAAAATTTTGAATTCATTTCTAGCCGTACTTTTTTTCCAAAGGCTTTTTTTCACATCAGGATCCGAACAATATGAACATGTTTTTAATATTCAGTAATTTTTTTGTGTCATATTTGTTGGGTTTCATTTGTTTTATTGTTGGTTCATTGCATTATAATGCCTAGAGTTCGCTAATTTCACTTAACTTTCCAAATATGTTCTATAGTTTTGTGGCGGATCCATGTTTTAGTTTGTTTTATTTGGGTTACTCGCGAGTAAGGCGAGTAACCCAAATAAAACAAACTAAAACATGGATCCGCCACAAAACTATAGAACATATTTACAATTCAGGTATGGGCCTTATACATGTTCTATTTTTAGAGATTTAGAAAATAAATACAAAAAGTTAGGACATTCTGAAAATAGTTTAACGTTTTTACATAAATGTAAAAATAACAATATCATACCAAAAGGTTTAAGACTAAAAGTTCCATACACGAATCAAAGAGTAAATACTATTTTAGAAAGAGCAAGCAAAGCTATGTTACGTGAAAGATTACAATTTCATAGATATAATAAAAGTAATCTATTAGAAGAGATTAATAATTTAAAATCTATTTTAAAAAATCAAATTCATGTTTTCATTTTATTCACATTTGTAATTGTGTTTATAATAGTTATTTAATAAATTTTTAAATTCAAAAAGACATACATAAAAATAAATTTAATAATTTAATGCAAGAAAAATTAAACTCAGAAATATCTAACATAAGAAATAATGAAATGATTAATAAAACTGTAGTTAATTTATCTAAAAAAGAATTAACAGATGCTGAATCTCTTGTTCTTTCTAAAGGCTTAAATTTTGCCATTACACCCAAAACAGTTCCCAAGCTTGACATTATTTCATGCATTGAAGAAACATGTCAAAACTTACCAATAGAACACCAAGATGAATTTAGAATTAGAACTAAAATTGCTTTAGAAAGACCTTTTAAAATTAAACAAAATTTAACAAACATTGAACAAAAAGCATTACAATCATTAAAAAGAGACAATACCATAAAAATTCTTCCTGCAGATAAAGGTAATGCAACAGTAATAATAGACTGTGATATGTATGATAATAAAATAATGTCTCTTTTAAATGATGGTAATTATACAAAAATAAACAATGATCCAACTGAAACCATTGAAAGACAAATTTATAACATTTTAAAAAAACATAAAAACAGCTTTACAGATAGCGAAAGATTTACACTTACACCCCATAACAGTAAAACTCCACACTTTTATGGAGTACCAAAAATACACAAACCTGATATACCATTACGTCCAATAGTTAGTTGCATAAACTCACCTACACACCCATTAGCAAAATTTTTACTTACTATTTTAGATCCTTTAGTAAACAATACTGACTCATACATTAAAATTCCCAACATTTTCTAGAAAATTAAGACACATTGACATAGACCCAAATAACACCTTGGTAAGTTTTGATGTTGTAAGTTTATTCACAAATGTTCCTGTAATAAAACATTAAATATTGTTAGAAATAAATTAGAAAATGATGTCCACCTTGGCGAAAGAACCAAACTAAACATAAATTCTATTCTTGAATTATTAACTTTTTGCGTAAAAACAACATATTTCCAATATAACACTGACTTTTACAAACCTTCTGGCATGGCCATGGGTTCACCTTTATCACCATTATTAAGTAATATTTTTATGGAAAATTTTGAATCCAATTTTGTTCAAAATCATAATTATAAAACTTTAGTTTGGTGGAGATATATAGATGACATTTTTCTATTTACCAACATGACGAAAATTGTCTAAATATTTTTTTAACACACATTAATACACAAGAACCCACTATTCATTTCACTTTAGAAAAAGAAAAAACTCACAACTTTCTTTTATTGATATTCTGATATAAAAAGATGTAAATAATTTTGAAACTAAAATTTACTGAAAACCAACACATACAAATAGATACGTAAATTTTAACTCTAATCACCCAATAATGGTAAAGAAGGAGTTGTAAACAGCCTTTGTGATGGAATTAAAATAATTTGTTCTGATGAAAATTAAAAAAAGAACTTTTAAAAGATAATTTCGTTTAAAATAATTATTTCCTTGATTTTATAAATAAATGCTTTCTAAAATTTGAACAACCAAATTTAAGACAAAATCAAAATAGCTGGCTTATCAAATAAAATTCAACGAATAGGTAATAAATTTAATATTCGCACTATCTTTAAAACACAAAACACCATTAGATCCCAAGTAACAAAAACAAAACCATACAATATAAACGAAAACACAAAGAATGTCATTTATAAGATCCCTTGTGAATGTAATAAATTTTATATAGGTGAAACTTCCAGACCATTAGCCAAACGCATAAAAGAACATAGAACATATATTAGAAACACAGAATTCCACAAATCAAAAATTTGTCAACACGCATTTGATAATAACCACATAATAAACTGGAATGCTTCTAGCATTATAGCAAAGGAAACTTGTTTAAAAAAAACGTAAAATAAAAAGAAAGTGCATTTATTTTATTAAATAAAGACAGATGTGTAGCCCATTATCTGTTAGTTTAAATATCATGGTTACCTATGCGATGCTGAAGTAAATTCAGGTAAACTTAAAATCAATTAACACCATACCACCACCTTTCTGGTCTTTTTAAATACTATACATACACCAGTCCAATAACCTATTGTCACTTATGACAAAACGTCATTAAAAGTTCAAAAGCTATCAGAATTTCCTAAGTTTTCAGACCTAAAATTTTTAAAATTTAGTTTAATTTTTTGTTTTAGTTTCAAACTGATAACGGTGGCCGACTTGCCACCGAAACGTAGATTATTATTTGTTATTTTTTGGTTTTTTGGGGGTTTTCTTCTTTTTTGTTGCAGGCGATCTGCAAGTTCATAGGGGTCCATAGGGCTGGACAGGGTCAGCCCGCATACCCGGGACCCGGACCAAGAGGGTCCCATTTTCCAAAAAGTAAAAAGGCGAGTAACCCAAATTTAACTTTCCAAGTTAGATAAGGGTCGGATAATCGGAAGCTACTGTAATGAAATATTCTCAAGCGTGGTTCCAAGAAGGCCGAATTCGACAAGTTAGAGGTACTGGACGTAAAAGAGAGACTACAGAGCGACAGGATCATTATTTAAGGCAACTAGTAGTTAGAGATCGATTTTCCACAACAAGGGCAGTTGGGAACCAGTGGTTTGATGCTGTCGGAAGGCCAATAACAATGAGGACAGTTTATCGCCGAATAAGTATTTTGGACTGTTTTCATACCGTCCTCATCTTGTACTACCTCTGACCCCAGAGCATCGTCGGCAACGATTGGTATGGAGTAGGGAGAGATTTAAATGGAATATGGATTGGAACTTAGTCGTGTTTAGCGATGAGTCCAGATTCTGTTTGGGCACACATAATGACCGTGCAAAAGTAAGGAGGAGACATGGTGAATGACGAAAGGTCCATCGTACGGCATATTCATCGCACTGTGTGTTATGGTGTGGTGTGCATTGCTTACGGCAGCAGGTCACGATTAGTGTTCATTCGAAGTAAAGGTGCGTTTCCTATGGGGCGGCTGACGCACGCGGCTGCCGCACAGCGTCTGACGCCTAGTACTGCTCATTTATCCGTTTCTTTTCGAGCGTCAACCGCTGACGGCTACAGACGCCGCGGCCCTACCCGTCTCGAGGCAGTCAAGCGTCAGCCGCCGGTTGTCAACGTATATAATTAAACTGAGCAATATTTAATCTAAAAAATTGCCTAAATTTCTCTTCATCTTTCAATAAATGTCTATCTATTTAATCATAGCAAATGACTAAACTACACACTCTAATTATACACGTTTTTTTTGTTGCTAACCTGTTAAGGTGGGTTTCCACCAAAAAACAATTACAAACAAACATTCGCAAATATTTGTGAATATTTGAAAACATTTGCAAATGTTTGTTCATTTCTGTTTTTCTATTTAAAAACAGGACAAGAATTCGCAAATAACAGTGAGTTTGCGAATAATTGTCAAGGATCCATACATTTTTACAAAATGGCTTCGCGAAAAAGAGCTATTGTAAATGCCACTGCTTTTATAACCATGTGTATTTTAAAAGAAAAGGAGAATGTAAAAAAGAAAAGAAAACATAGGTTATGGACGTCGCATTTCTTAAAAACGAGAAACTCGGTACAACTGCTTAGTGATTTAACAATGGACGATAGAAGTGGCCTATTTAAAAATTTCTCTTGAATGTCATAAGAAGACTTTCAATATAGGTAAAAAAGATACAAACTACAGAGACTCTATTCCCGTGGAATTGAGATTCATACAACAGCCTTATGTATCTCTTTAGAGTTTCGAAGCCACTTATATCAAAAATAATTCCGGAGGTGTGTGCAGCAATCGTTGAAAGTTTGAAAGAATATATAAAAGTAAGTATAAATTATTATTAATTAGTTTATTAAATACTTTGTGCAAAAACAAAAACGAAAAACTATTCAGTTTGCATTAAAATTTATTATAAGGTCTGCTGCTGACTGAATTAGGCCCGTGCTTCCTGTGCTACTAGCAGGTTGTAATGTCTCATTATTATTCTGTGTTACGTTTTATGGTATGGATCAGATTCGGTGGGAGGATAAGTTTCAGAACCATAATATGGTGATTTTGGTTGTGAACTTAATGGCGTAGAAGCTCCGGAGCCAGACCATCGGCTGTTGTAACTCGCATTATCCCTTGATTGTGGTGTTGGGTAATTAAGCTGTTAAGGAAAAATTATAAACCGATATAGCGATGGTAGCGGATTAGAGGAAGTAGCTGTAGGATTGCCACTAATATTTTTATATTGCCCCATGTCTGCTTTAAATAGGACATTATTTATTAAATGCTGTATACCACCGATTGCGTTCGTTTGCCATAACTTTTTAACTTCATAGCAATATGTTCTCCATATAGGTCAGAAGCATCACGTTCTGCAGAGCTCTGAAGAATGCTGAAAGCGTGATCAAGCCGTGTATATTCTGATGTGGCCTGAATTTTTCTTTTCCTTTGTTTTGGTTGGGTGAACTTTGATTGTTTTATTATTTCTTTTGTAGTTTCTTCTAAATTAGTGTTAGCAGAGTCCTGATTATTAATTTCCGTTAACAATACATGTTCAGTTTTTTCGGACAAGTCTTCTTTATTTGTTTCCCGTAAGTCCTGATCGCTAAATACTGCCAAATCTTGACTAATTTCGTCCTAAAATAATAAAAAAAACAGTATTTAATGTGAATATTTTCTTTTTTACAGATGCCGGAAAGTGAAGGAAATTGGTTAAAAGTAAGTGACGAATTTGAACAGCAATGGAATTTTCCACATGTATTTGGTGCAATAGACGGCAAGCATGTAGCCATACAATGCCCTCAAGGAAGTGGAAGTGACTATTTCAATTATAAATCATTCTTTAGCATCGTTTTATTTGCTTTGGTAGATGCAAATTATCATTTTCTTTTTGCGGATGTTGAATGTCAGGGCGTTGAGTTATCTCTGACAAATTTAAAAAAAGTTGCAAGAAAATCACCGGTAAGGGCTCAAGAAATTCGAAATGAATTTTCTACATATTTTTTGAACAATGGTGCTCTTTCGTGGCAGAATGAATATGCTTAGTGAAGATTTACTCTAATTTATAGTGTATGGATTAAAAAGACTAATAAAATAATAAAATATTCCTTACTTCTACAATATCCTCATGTAATTCTCTTTTGTTTTGAAAGGTGTCTAGTGTTTTTCGACATTTATTTTTATCTATCAGAAACTGAAACGCCTCCAATCCAAACCATCTGCTCCTGTACACCTCATCCCTACCTAAAAATTATTATTTTTATTGAGCAAAGGTTATTTTTTGTTTTAAAATTTATAACTAATAAAATATAAAAAAAATATTTCAAAAAATATGCATGCATACATACCTCTGCCTGTTCCCATCGAAGCTTCTTGCTTGGTTTTTTCTCTTCTGAACGATGATAGGAGAGAATTTACTTGGCTTTTACTATGTCCACAGTGGCTTCCATTTCTTTTGCGATATCACACCAGGAGTCATGCTTTTTGAATTTGTTGTGATACCAATTATGGGTAGATTGCCATATTTCTGGTTTTAATTTATACAAATTAATTAACTGCAAGCACTTTTTATTGTCCCAATCCATGATTTTTTATTGAAATTGAAATATTTATGTACTCAATGCCCACTGCTTAAAAGTAATTTAGCTACTACGAAAGTCCTTAACCAGTAAATACGTTTTCACTAAACGCGCACAAACAACAAATCCCTTTGATGTACCGACAGCAGCCGGAATGCCCTCAAACGTTTGCGACCGCTCGCACATGTTTGCGAACATTCTAAATTTTGTCTTCACCAATCCAATAAATTTGTTTGTGAACATTTCTGAGCATTCGCAAACGTTTGCAAACGTTTTGCTCGGTTGGTGGAAATGCACCTTTAGCTTCCAGAATCCAAACCAACAGTTCTTATAAGTAAATGTTTAACGCAGAGCCGCCACTGCTTGAAGTACCTTAAATACTTCTATTTATTTTACTTTTATTACTTTTTAAATATTTTTTATAAATAAAAAACTAAACTAAATAACACTAACTGTAACAGTGCTTTTTGCAAATTATTAAAAGGTTATTGGAAAATTTAAAGGACGGTAGTTATTTACTATGATTTATTAAATTCAAAACAGTTTATTTATTTTGTGACTATATAAAACTTCTGCAAATCTCCGTTACTTCGATTTTATTTCCAACAGTTTTAAAGTTTGATCTCAACATCTGTGCATCTAAGCTTGTTGAAAAGTTTTTATTAATTTTGCGGTCAACTTGTCTTTCCTTTATAAAAAATTACTTTCCTACTTGCATTGCAAACGTGTCAATTTGATAAAAAGAGTAGGACTTCCAAAACATTTTTTTTTATCTTGAGACAAACCATGACGGCTTAAAGCCTAAGTACTAACGTACCGTGAATGTCTTAAGTCTGGGGCATAATCCGTAAAAATACCTATAAAAGAGTGACATAACCCCCGAGATCCAATTTTGCGGCTGGGCTCTCGAAAATCCACCCATGGACAGTGCAGCCTGAAATATGCAACATACGTCGGTGGCCATGCCACCGCGGCTTGCTTTGGTACTCTTACATATTCGCTGAGGTTAACTGACCTCAGATTCCGATTTCGGACCTCGAATCGAACTTATCATTTTTATCCCAAAAATACTTTAAAATTACCTTAAAAGGACCTTAAATGACCTCTAGGATAGATTTAAAATGTAAATAAACGCCGGATTCGAATTCAGCGACCTCAAAAACATTTTTTCCAGATTTTTCCGATGGTTTTTTCTTCAATTGACTTTTAAATCACCTTGAAACTGGCGTGATGGGGGTTAACAGACCCTTTCATCGTAATCCGCGGCCCAAAAGACCCTAGTAACACCTAATCGCTTCCAGCGTTCCCGCGTAGATCAAATGTTGACCAGTGAATTAATACATCTAAGAAAATTTTTCAGATTTCAAAAATACTAGTTACCATTTTAATGACTTCATCCGAAACTAAAAGGTGGTTTTAAACTTTAAAATTAATCAAGAATTTGGCTTGGATTAAAATTCGGCAATTGGTCATAAAAATGTATCTTTTACCCTCAATTTTTATTAATTGCAAGAAAATAGATCTGTTTGAAGTTAAAAATAAATTAAAACAGCCTTTACTCGATATTTAAAGTATCTAATTTCTTTTCACAAATATTATAAGAACTAAAAAATATTGTCATAATATCGTACCAGAAAATAAGCAAAAAAGGAAGCATAACTCGTATTTAAAGCTTTAACAGACAAAGAGACGAATAAATAGGCAAAAGAATGGATATACATATAGATTAACACACAAAACGAAAGAGGATATGTAAACAGAAAAGTAGCAAAACAGACAGACAATTGAAGGCAGAAAAAGACACACAAAAAATAGATAGAAGATAAACAGATCGTAGATAGATAGACAAATAGATAGAAAAACAGATTGACAAATAAATAAAGATAGTAGAGATAAACAGATAGATATATTGAAATAATAGGTAACGTTTTGATGAATATAAAGAAGTCTATCTAACAGTAATCAGTTAAGACAAATGAACAGATACAGATGGTTAGAAAAATTAATAGATAGATAAACGGATAGACAAATAAACCTATAGACAGACAGGCAGATAGAGAGATAGAACAGAGATAGAAAGACAGATGGACAAAAAAACATTCAAATAGGTAGACAGATGGATAGATAGACAAATAGATAGTCAGATAAATATACAGATGAACAGAGCACATAAACACACAGATGGACCAAGAGATAGATAGGTAGATGAACAGATAGATGGAAAGACAGGTGGACGGAGAAATGGATGGATGGACAAAAATACTGTGGGCAAAGAAAGATTAAATGCTCTTGCATGATCTCTTTCCGAAAAAGGTATGATTAGTTATATTTTAAACTTTAATAAAAAAGTACTGAAAAGTTTATTGTTGGCAAAACCAAAAGATCAGCCTTTTATTTAAAAAATACAGTTTGTCTGTATTTGCCTATATTAAAATCTCGTTTATAATATATTTTTGCCTAAAATAAAAAAAATGGGACATGCAGATACCGATCAAAATGGTATGTATAGTGTTATCTGTTTTTCCTTCTGCATGTTGAGCTAAATGTTTACACTAAACTAGATGAAAAGCCTGTCTCCGCCAGGCGAGAGACAATATTAAGTAGCCTCTGTCTCCGTAAGACGCCTTCCGTACGGCTAATGGTAAAAAAAACTTTTTGCTCCATTTTTGTCCCGGGGCAAAATTCAAAAAACGAGCTTCGTTAGGTTTAGCCACTGCTAAAGACTACCACTGTGCCAAATTTCATAATTTTAGTTTAAGCCATAACTTCAGAATCACGTGGACAGACATATATAATACCTTATTAAATTATCACATTAGTAAATTATATATATATATATATATATATATATATATATATATATATATATATATATATATATATATATATATATATATATATATATATATATATATATATATATATATATATATATATATATATATATATATATATATATATATATATATATATATATATATTGACCTTTAATTTTTTAAAAAGACGCTTTTTACTACCAAATAAAAATATATCAGACCATAATACACCTTCCTTAAAAAACCCTTTAAACCAAATTTTAAAGGATCCGCTTCTGTTACAGAATTTTTTTATTACGTATGTACGGAAGTCCAGAGGCGCCAAGTAAATAAAAATAAGTTAAAATTTTAGAATACACTGCAATAAATAATAATGTTCGTAATTGTTTTTGTTAAAAAAAATATTGGTCAATAAAAAAACTTATCTGTGGTTCAATCAAAATCATGCCATACAATATAAATATTGAGGGTAGACTACTTAACATAATTCTTCTGTGACCTAGAAAATATATTTCATTTTGGACTGTTTAATAAAAAATTCCGTATGTTTATTCTGTATAAAAACGAATAAAAATGCTAAAAATCTTTGATAACCTAAAAGATTTTACAAACTTTTATAATTTATTGGTACATACAGATGCTGCGAAAAAGTTTGGATGATTATAATAATAAAAAAACTTATCTGAGAAAATATGGTACTTAAGATTTTTTCAGATTTCTTACAATTTTAAATTTTGTCGATTAATTTTTTTGATGTTCACTCACAGTCACAGATTTGACCACGGATTCGAATTCAGCGACCTCAAAAACAAAAGGATACACCCTTAGAAATTTGGTTGCAATTAATTTTGCAGATTTGACCTTGAATTGCCCTTGACCCTGACCTGATGGGGTCAAACTGATTCGGATTCAGCTACCTCAAAAACATAAAGATACCATAGTCAAGTCTTTCAGACCTTCAATTTTGTTTATTTTGTGGGGCTGTGTAATTTATCGCATATACAGTGACCGCCAGAAAGTATTCGACATATGGAAAAAAAATATGATGACGTTTAGAAAAAAATCGATTTCGTAGATCAACTCTGCATCACTTAAAACCTCAGAAACAATTGAACGATCCCGATTGTCATTTGTTATTTGGCAGTAAATTTGAATTTTGTTAGGTCGGTTGACTGAAAGTCCCATTATTTGTCAAAATATCGAAAAATTTTATGAAAATAAGTTGTTCAGAATTTAATTCTTTGGCCATATATAAAATTTTGAGCCATTTAGATAAAAACAAAAATTTTGACATTTTTTTTCCATAAAAATATTTTTGTTTGAAAAATTTTTCTTTACCATTTAAAAACAGGTTTTTCCAACCTAAACTAATGTTTTGGCACAATTTTTTTTTACTTCAGTAAGTTAGTCCTTTTTCTGAAGAAAATTTAAAAAATATTTTTCGGAATCCCGAGTTGTCGCATAGGCATATTTTAAATACCGTAATCTATTTCAAATATTAATTTTTATTTAAAGTATTTAATCATAACATTGAATTGTTTAAACGGTAATTAATTTTGAAATTCTAGTTACGGTATTTAAAAAAAGCCTATGGACAACTGGGTTACCGAAAAATACCATTTTTTTAAATTTTTTCTAAAAAAAGCTAACTTACTGAAGTAAAAAAAATTAAAACATTAGCTTAGGTCTGGAAAATCTGTTTTAAATGGTAAAGAAAAATTTTCAAACAAAAATATTTTATGGAAAAAAAATGGCCAAATTTTTGTTTTTATCCAAATGGCTAAAATTTACACATAGCCATAGAATTAAATTCTGAACAACTTATCCCCTAATATTTTCAATATTTTGACAAATAAAGGGACTTTCGGTCAACCGACCTAACACAATTTAAATTTACTGCCAAAACAAATGACAATCGGGAAATTAATTGTTTCTGGGTTTTAATTGCAAGTTGATCTGCGAAATCGTTTTCTAAACGTCATAATATTTTTCCATATGTCCATACTTTGGCGGTCCTGATATGATCAAATGACATACTGAGTATAACTGTTTTTTTTTACTTTCTAGGTCTTTTTTTCAGTCAATAAACTTTAGTCATCGTATAGAACCTATTAATGAATGATCATCGCATAGTCATTACTATTTAAGAGGGCATACTGCGTATTATTGGTCCCTTTTTTCTTCATTGGGCTGACGGTCTATAAATTTGGCCGGGCTACTCTCATGTATACATTCTTTAAAGCAGGGGTCTCCAAAAGGCCCGGGGGCATCCCGGCCCGGGTTTTGTCCGGCCCCAACTGCATACTTGAAAACTCCTTTTGAAACAAATAATTTTTTTTCCAAATTAAATTTATTTACTGAAGTATTCTAATTTTATGTTGAATAATTATTAATATGACATCTACATTGATATGGCCATGGGATAACTCCCTAACTCATAACATTCTTTAGGCTTATTGTTATTGTTTTTGTGATAAGTTGGGGAAAGAAACACAGAATTAAAAAGTAAAGAGATGTATAATATGCAGAAAATTTAACTTCAGTATATAATAACTAACAAATTATTGAAATGAACCCAACATTTTATACATTTTAAATAATCACATAACTTATAACAAACATAATGACATATGAAATACTAATGAGATTTATGTAATTGAGATTTTCCACTGACAATAGTTTGTAGTTGTGGACTAATTTTACTTGTACCAATTATTAAAAGAGATTTAAGATGCTCATCAGTTAATTTCGATCTGTAATATTTTTTGTGTACTTCATTTTGGTGAAGGTTTTCTCACACAAATAAGTAGTACCAAAAACAGAAAACAGACCACGAGCAAATTTATGCAAATTATCAAATTGTGTCAGTGGAAGACTCTTATAAAATTCCAACAAAGATGAGTTTTGATATTTGTTCTTAATTATATACTGCATTGTAGATCAATCATTTCCATTTGAAGTTCCGGGGCTAGGGTTTCAATGTCAGTATCAAAAGGATTCTGAAAAACTTAATTTGATTCGCAATGGCATCAAAGTACGAGAAACAGTATCAAAATTTATCTTCAAAGCACTCAAAGTTTCGATTGCACAATCGATAGGAAACTCAGTCTCAGTAGTGTGGCTGAATATTTCAGATGTTTTAAAAAGTGAAAACATTTACTTCGTAGTTGTGATTGAAACACTCTCAATTTCTTCCGGAATGATTTGATATTAGTGTATAAATCAGGAAGATGCTGGTTTTCTCCTTGCAATCCCAAATTCAGTTCGTTCACATGTTTTGTCAAATCAACATAGAATGCTAACTTTCACAGCCATGCGTTGTTTTGTAATTCAGTAAGAGGGCGATGCTTTTCATTCAAAAAATTTCGATCACTGCTCGAAGTTCAAAAAAGCGCTGAAGGACTTTCCCACAACTAAGCCAGCGTACGGCAGTATGATAAGGTAAGTCAGTTTCTCCAATCTCTTCAATAAATTGTCGAAATTGTCGGTGATTCAGCCCAAAAGATCTGATAAAATTAACAGTTGATATGACTGGTTTCAGAACGTCAGACATATCCAAACATTTTCCGCACAAAGACTGTTGATGAATGATACAATGTAAGACTAATGGTTTTGAACCACCGTCATTTTCTACAGCCTTTGACACAAGAGCGACCACTCCTTTATCTTTCCCCTCATATTTTTGCCTCCATCAGTTTTAATACATTTCAAGTTTTTCCATCGAAGGTTCTTTTGATTAATGACCATTTCAACTCCTTTGAAAATATCTGTACCAGTAGTTGTGCCATGAATACTATACATATCAGAAGTTCTTCGTCTATTCATAGCTTTTATCTACTCCTCGAATATAAATCAACACCTGAGCAGTATCTGACACATCCGTTGACTCATCCAAGGCCAAAGAAAACCACTCAAAATGTCCATTTTGTCGAACAGTTGAGAGGATATGTTTTCAGCGATGTTTTCTACCCTTCGAGCCACAGTGTTTGCTGACATACTGACAGTTTTTAATAAATTACCTTTTCAGGGCACATTTCTTCTGCCAATTATGCATTCTTTGATCATTTCTCCATCGGTGAATGGTTTTCCACGTTTTTGCAATATCAAGAGCACACGAAAGCTGGCACGAGTTGCAGCCTCTTGTTCAGTTTTGAGTTTTGTAAATGAAGATTGCTGCGATTTCAATCGGCGCTGCATAGCTTCGAATTTTTCTGTCCGCAAACTTCCTGTATATTTTGAGTAATTTTGAAAATGTTTTGTTTCATAATGTCGTTTAATGTTATATTCTTTGAGAACGGCTATGCTTTCATTGCAAATCAAACATAGCGCCTTGTTACTGGACTCAATTACGAAATACTGAATGTTCCACTGATCTTTGAATTTTCTGCATTCACTATGAATTTTTCGCTTCTTTTCCATACTACTAATTCACACACAAAAGCAACAATTCAAATCAAAATACTTTTATAAAGATGTCTTAAACTTAAACACGCACAAACACGTTTTAAGGAGGTATGCAATATTTTATTTAACAACAGTGTCATGGGAACTGATTTGTGGTTGCGCCACTAGCCTTCTTATATATTCCAATTACTGCCATCTAGAAGTGAGTGGAAGACACCAGAACTTTCTCGAACCAACGAGATTATTCTGTACGTGCTATTAGCGCCATCTGTTAGCGATAGAAGGTACTACCTATTTCCGCTTGTGTCCACCAGTGTTCACATTCCCCCTCATGGCTCGTACTCTACGACTAATCTAGAAATTACAGATAATGACAGGAAAATTAAAAAATTTCAGTGTTGCCGTTTTGCGGACTTTAGTCCGATTTGCAGCCTTTTTTAAACGTTGTGTTTTTTTCGGATTTTTTTTTATCAGTGGACTATTTCGTTTTTCCACCGGCAACAATGATAATAGGTTTTTTGGGCCCCCGGAACTTACTGGGTAATCAGTATGGCCCTAAGGCTGGAAAGTTTGGAGACCCCTGTTTAAAAAGGGGGAATTTCCCCTTTTTTTACCGAATAAATGTAAATTTATCTAAGGTTCCAATCATATTTAAAAACTGCTGACTTACTGCATTAGCTTTTTCATGGCATTCAGAGTTAAATCTCTTTGTGATAAGTTCAATAGCTGGTCCCATAAACAAAAGATTTAAAGTCAATATTTTATAGATCGTTTCAAGCTTAGTCGCCATCACGCTACGTGATTTTCTTCAAACCAACAACCTCTCTATATTGAATTTATTAGGAAAACAGTTAAAATACCCGTAGGGCAACTGGAAACGGCTTGGCTATAAATTTAATTGATTTGTGATAATCCGATTTTCTTAGAAATATATGTTTATTGTTGAGATAACTATTTTCTTCCTGATTTAAAAAATAACGTCTGATATACCAGCAAAGTCGGTATCATACGGGATTTTTTAAATAATAGTTTTATTCGAAATTGAACTTTGCCATCAATTTTCGCTTCAATCGAGATAAAAATTAACCAAAAAAATAGTAGTCACTTGATTCGCATTGATCAAATAAAGAAATTATGAAACAAACTGATTTGTTTTATAGTGATTGAGGTATATTTTGTAAAAAAGTTATTTATTTTTTTTAATCTTTGAAAATTTACTACACTCCTTATGATTTCGGTTTTTCATATCTTATATTCCTTTTCCTTTTTCTAAAAACTTAGAGGTGATTGGTATAAATTAAGCTTTTATTTAAATTCAGCCCATTACAGTAGATACAAAAAACAACAACTTTGTTGACACATAATTATTTCTTTGGTAACTTAAAGTTGTTTAATGTTATATAGCTCTTTGCATTGCACTTTCCACTGCGGCTACGAATTGTTCTGGGGCAATATTTTCCTGTTTAAAACGTGTAAAAAATTATTAAAGGTCTACATTGACTCAAGAAAAAACGAATTATTCGGCTCTTCTCTACAGGGTGTCCTATTTTCGTGTGTTTTACGGGGTTTCTCGCTTATGAGTGAAGTTACAAAGATGCTTTTTTTTTCCTAATCGATTTATATCCACGCACGGACCTATTCGATGGCCACCACGGTCTTCGGACCTCTCAGTTTTAGATTATTTTTTGTGGGGATATTTAGAAGGTAAAATATACTTGAGGAGGTATGAAACAATTGAGGAATTAAGAGAGGCCACGGAAAATGCCTTTAGAGATTTTGGAGCCCTCTTTCATATTTGAAAATGCTTTAAGAAGACTACAGAAGCTATGCCAACAATGCATAAGCCATCATGGTCCCCAAATTTGAACAGTATTTATAAAATTAGAAATTAAGTTTGTCTTTTAAGGCTAAGAACAATTTAGCGTAAAATTGTTATTTTTATCCATTAGGTTGTCTTGTTAATCAATGTTTATATTACTAGATTATTTTTTGGTGCGAGAAGGCATTTGACGTTGATTAATTTGACTGTCATTAATTTAAACCAAAGCCACCTATGTTAAAAAGTAAATAATTGCATGTTTTCATGCTTTTTTATAAAAATAAGTTTCGACTTTATTATATTTTTAGAAAGCTTTCAGAGTGGCAAAATAACATGACGAAAAAATATCGGATGTTCCATTTAAAAGTGTAACTTTGGCTAATATCTCAAAGAAAGTAAACCGAGAAAATGTTCAAGTACGCCACTGTATCCTGCGTAAAAAGTTCTATAAGGGCCCGTTTTTATCTTTTCGATAAGTTATCAGATACCTGAGATACGAGGGGTAACCGAAAATACAACTTTTTTAAAATCACCCTGTAGCGAAGAAACTAAGGGAGCTAGGACAAATCTGTTCGCGGCATCTTTCGTTTGACAAAAAAGTAGCACGGTGTCGCGAAAACCGCATCTTTGTAACTTCACTCATAAGCGAGAAACCCCGTAAAACACACGAAAATAGGACACCCTGTACATAGAAGCAGAGATAATGAACACCATAAACTATGATGATATTATAGATGATTTTGATATTAAAAAGTCCCGTAAAAAATTGTAATTCTTGTTACTTTAATGCCCTTTCTTAATGACTAATTCATTCTTTTAATTAAGTTTAGTTCCTTTCTTACTACATATGGAAAATTATTATTCTAGAAAGGTACATGGGGCGACGGAAATAACGTGGCCTACACTCGTAAAAAATATAAATCCGGCACTGGCTGACTATATTATCATAATCAGATAGTGTTCCACCGTCAAATCGCATGTTTATGTCAAGTTATTGTAAAATGACTATTTAATCGTTTAGTGGATGTATACCTTTATGAGATTCAAATCTACATTTTAATGCTTATTGGATCTACCTGTAAATTATTACAATGAATACATTTTATCGAGTGCCACTGCCCCTATTTTATGAAGCGGTTATGAAATTTACATTATTTGTTGTAAAAGTATACTTTGTTTTACCCTTGGGATATGCCGTTCTTTAGGGGTCTGCCTCAAGCCATAAGCCAATATTTTATACCACCCAATAAATATGAAGAGAATATTTTCTATCTAATATAACACAACATTAAAGTTGTTGTACCACCTGAGCTTGATTTTAAGCTGTAAGGAAAGATAAACTACATTTTACGATGCTGCTTTTGTGGATAAAGAATTGTACTTTTATAAAGTTGGTATACTTAAGTTTTCTTTTTGGTCATAAATTACGTGGGCACGTGCGAAAGTTATGGCGGATAAGAAAAACAAGCAGCATTTTTTGAACTAAGGAAATTTTAAAAGGAATAAAATTTCTGATTTTTCTTTATTTTGAACGTAGTAGGTATTTTACTGCTTAAAAATGTAACTAACAAATATCGTTTTGAATCTAACAGTGAGTTCCTTAAACAAAAAATATACTAAGGGACATAGAAAATGCGACACCCAGAACTATTTATTGACTTGGGATAAAAACTTGTAAACATATTTGCTATTATGGAAGTATTCGCTGATCAAATGTTTAAGGCATTTCGTAACGTAATTTTTTGTAAAGAATTTTTTTTTATACCAGAGTCCAAAAAACATGAACATGTTTACTTAATATTTAATGATTTTTTGGTGTTGGATTTGCTTGGTTCCATGTATTTCATTGTTGTTTCATTGTATTATTATGCCTAGAGTTTGCGGACGCGCTAATTTTACTCAACTTTCCGAGTGTAAGAGGGGTCGGATAATCGAGTTACCCCGAATTTTCTTTAAGAGAAATCGCTAATAAGGTAAATCGAAACAAAGGTACTGTAATAAGATGTTGCCGAGCGTGGTTCCAAGAAGGGCGAAATCAACGAGTGAGAGGTATTGGACGCCAAAGACAAAACTAAAAGCGACAGGATCGTTATTTTAGGCAACTAGCACTTGGAGATCAATTTTTCCAAAACCAGTGGTTTGATGTTTCCGAAAGGGAATTAATAATAATTACAGTTTATCGCCGAATAAGGTCTTTTGAACTGTTTTCCTTTCGTCCCCTGCTTGTTCTACCTCTGACCCCACAGCATCGTCGGCAAAGATTGGTATGGAGTAGGAAGGGACTTAAATGGAATATGGAACGGTTCATAGATGAGTCCAGATTCTGTTTGGGCACACATGATGGCCGTGCAAGAGTAAGAAGGAGACGTGGTGAAAGATGGATCGTCCAATTTTCCATCGAGCGGCATATTCATCATGGGTTAGGGTATAGGGTGCCATTGCTTACGGTAGCAGGTCACAATTAGTGTTCATTCGAGGCAGCATAACTGCATAGCAGAAGTTTTACTACCAAATTTGCTTTCCTTTTTGGAAACTTTGCAAGATCCAATATTTCAGCATGACAAAACGTTCGGTGTAAATCTGCTTCAGTGTCCTCCTCGACTTCCAGACCTTTTCCCCACATGTATAGGACATGATGGGTGGAAGGTTGCAAAATTCGCCGCACTCTCCACAAACATTGAATGCTCTACGAAACCAAATTACTCTGGCCTGGGATACAATACACAAGAAGACATTGATTACTACCGCGACGACATAAGTATTCAAGTTCAAATTTGAATCACTTTCAGTGGAACTTAAAATTTTAAAAGTATGCTTAAAATTACCGCACTTCCACATGGTGTTGCATTGTTTATGTCACTTAGTATATGATTAAAATAGTTTTATTAATACTAGATGTTTACCCTTCTTTGTTATCTAGTATTATAACAGATTATTTACTTTTTAAATACATATTTTACAGATTATTTACAAGAGTCCATTTAAACGGTTACAGCTTAAGTAAGTAAAAATTGGTATTTTAAATTTTAAATGGGTTTAAAAAATGTTACTATTAAGAAGGGAATTACCATACTGTAAGGAAATTCGTGAATTTTCTTCTGCGCCCTGTAAAGTAAATTTAAATTATACAATTAGATACCAATTTGGCCCTTTTACATTGCTTTAAAAGTAAACTAGTTTAATAAGAAAAGATAGCAGTGATTTTAAATAATATATGGAATAACCTGGCCTTTATGGCACTGCAAATATCCTTCTACGCTTCTACTGGTTTCTCTAGCAAGCAGAAAGATCCTAAAGACATGAACCTTGATTACTCATGGAGGCTTCGAGATACTGGAAAGACTCGTGGTTAAAGTATCATTAAAAAATCCCAGACTAACCAAATTCTTATTGTGTAAGCATTTCTATTAGATCTAGAATCCCCGAAGGACCCTAGAAATTAATATTCCAACTTAAGCACCAAAATGTGATCTGGTGACGGACAACAAAATCCTCCTTGCTTGATACATACCTCTTTTCTGAGGGATACAAAAATTAAAAATTAAGCATAAATAATAACGCCTGCGTACACACTATTAAGGATTCTTACTAAATAACATCTTTAATTTGGATTAAATCACAGGATGGTCTTATATTTTATGGATGACTTTTAACTCGGCCTATTTACGCCGGTGACCATTCAAAAAGTGACTTTTCTCCCTGACCTCTGACTTTTGCTGGACCTGTATTATTCGCAAAAGTTCCGCTTTCATTCCACCAGCGGGTGGAACTGGTTCTGAAGATTTTGACCTTTAGCAAAAATCGATACCGATGACATCAGCTGTTATTTACAAAATAATTAAGAAATTTTATACAATTTATTCACAAGATAATGCTTAACTAAAGTAATTTCAAATGATAATCGAACACAATATAAATCAGGTAAATACTACTTTTACTGTTTACGTTAAGATTCAGGTTATCAAAAAATACGAAGTTTGTTTACTAATGTTTGGATTTTTAGCTTTTAGGGATGAAAGAAGAAATAATTAGTTATTATTAAGTTTCTATGTAATAATTTTACAAGAAGATTTAGTATGTGGATGGAATAATTCAGCAAACAACATCATAAGGAATTACCATATACCTTAAGGAAATTTACTACCAGATGATAATACTTGGTGGTGAAATGATATTCCTACTCGAAAGATTACAAACATCATGTCAATTACAGCGAGTTTTAGATTTACCTTGCAATTTATATTGGATTAATGATCATTTCTTACTATTTTAGAAAACTTTACAATCTAAAGATATGTGCAAGAAAATACTATATAATAAAATAATATACATGTGAGATACAAATAGAAGTAATGATGTCTTATTTAAGTGTGTAGTAAATAAATAGTATAGTCTGTCTCAAAGTATATCGTTATGGCTTTTGACGGACCATACCCTAATAAACCTTTAACGATTTTATTACCTATTGTTATTGGGTAAACCCATTTGTTCATAAGGGCAGGGGTGGGCCAGGTATTTCTTGAGTATTAACCATTAGACATATAAATATTTTGGTTAATATTCTAGTGGCAGTGTTGAATAACCGTTTTTACTGTGCTTTTCAAAATAGTTGTTTTACGAGAATATAACTATGTCGCGTCGAAATCATTTGTCATTAGATGCAGAACAGGTTTTGAAAAATGTGTATGAAACTTTAATCAGTAGAGGTCTAATTAAACAAGAAGCTTTAAAAGAGACATGCCTACTTACAAAAACTCCATTATCATCGATAAGGGATATTATTATTAGTAAAGAATTGAACAAAAGAAAAAAACGTAATGATTTTCAATTTCACCGTATAGACAATAGTGATCAGGACCTAATGGGAAGGAAAATATATTGTCTTTGTGAAATCGGAGTTATTCCTACCCTGAATAAACTGAAAAAGAAGCTAGAGAAACACGAAACCAATATAAATTTTTAGCCGTGCCACCCTCCATAAAGTTGTTTGTAAAATGGGATTTTTAAAAACCGCAAAATAGACAAAAGACAAGTAGTAATGAAATCACACAGATTACACACTTGGAGATTTAATTACTTTTAAGAAATTAAAAGATATAGGTTAGAAAACAGATCCATAACTTACCTTGATGAAACATGATTCGATACACACGACACAGTATTTAAAGGATGGGTTAATTCCAGTCAGAACTGTCAGACGAAAGCACCTTCAAATAAAGGAAAACGCATTACCATAATACACTCTGGTTCAGAAGACGGATTTGTCCCAAACTGCTTGTTGTTGTCTGCAAAGAATATTTAGGATTCTAGCTTAGATTATCATGAGGATACAAGTGCAGAACTTTTTGAAAACTGGTTTCAAAATTATTATTTAAAAACTATTCCAAACAACAGTGTTATTGTCATGGATAACGCAAGCTACCACAGCCGTCTGCTACACAAAGCACCAGCTTCATCAAGTTCAAAACTGAAATCTAGGAATCTTTGTTAGAAAATGATATTTATTTTAAATTCAGTTACAAAAACGCATCTTTGGAAGTCCTAAATTCATATGCAATTAAAAAATATGTATGTGATAATTTGGCTGAACAGGTGGGCATACTGTCTTACGGCTTCCTCCGTATCATTTAGTTTAACCCCATAGAGCATTTGTGGAACCAATTTAAGGGGTTTCCCTAGTGTTATAAATTTGATAAAAATGTAATTACCAACATACCAGTTGAGAACTGAAAAAATTCACTACAGCACATTATAAAAATTGAGGACTCTTACATTAGTATAAATAATGCAGCTATAAATTTATTAAAACTTGGCATATATTTAATTTCTTAATATAATTTTAAGATTATACTTACCTAAATAAACAATAAATTATAAATCTTTATATTATTAAAGTCCGTCCCTAATGTTCTGTCCTTTAATACCTACCGATCCGCAGTTTTATTGCTGTAGGCAGGTATAATCCATAAATGAAGGCAAGAGCTAACACGGTATACTTTGAGACAGACTATACCTTACATACTGTATCCTTTAATTTAAATAAAATAAAAAAGAGCATTTTACCTAGGATAAAAGGTTTGTATTTTTAAAATGCTATAGTATAATATTTAAAAAATATCAGCCGCGCAGAAACTTTTATATATGAATAATAAAAATAACAATGCTTGACGGGGAACGTCCGGTATCGAGGTTAATATAACAGACATACTAATTAAGAGAAAAATAAACAATGAGATGTGTATATAAACATGCAAGGTATTTTACATTTTTATTATTTCTTAGTAGGTTGTTTTAAAACAAACAGTGAGTCATTTGGTACTTAAAATGTTTTTAAACGTTGCAAAATATTTAGTGGTGATTACTGTTTTTGATGTATGTTTATCATGTTATAATCCTGGCCCAAATGATCCAAAGCCTTCCGGAGGTTAGTTTTGAGAAAAAATATGTGTGTAATTTTATTTTATTCGCCTATATATATACATATATATATATATATATATATATATATATATATATATATATATATATATATATATATATATATATATATATATATATATATATATATATATATATATATATATATACATATATATATATATATGTCCTGGACCTCCCGTTTTGTAGCTCATTTATCATTTTGTAATTTTCATATTTTGCAGGCGTTACCTTGACAGGTGATTTTGGAAAATAATGGATAGGGTGTCACAAAGGTGACCAGACGGGCATTTTTTTAATGCAACCCGTATATTGTTTTTATTTAGTAAATGTAATTCATTTTCCTTCAAAATTTGTTAACATAGGTCCCGTATTCAGAGAAAAAAAAAAAATATAAAAAAGTTTCAAATTTTAATTTAAAAAAGAATAATAATAGGCTTGTTTAAATTTAATTAAACAAACTTATTAAGTAACGTAATAACAAAAAGCCAGTCATGTGGGGGAATTCGAACCGCAGATGAAGGATGCCATTATGTCAAACCATTTTAAATTTGAAAAACACCCTTTTTTTTCTATTTTAATATTTCCCTTATATTTTTGGCGTTAGGGTGCAGAATTAAAAACAAACATTTTTCTGATTATACCTATCGAAATTTTTTAACACATTAAAAGTTATTCGTTGAAAACTCATTTTTATCTATTTAATAGTAATACCATTAAATAAAAATGATAGGTAACCATGAAAAACAATTTATTGACATAGGAGTTTCCTAATAACGATAATTATTACCTAAATTGTTTAAAGTTACATAAATTTTAGCCGAATGGTATTAAAAATTAAGAATTAGGTTTATTTAACATTTAAAGGTTTTTTAAAAATTAATTTAATTTAATTAATAAATAATAATAATTTACTCGAATTTTTATAATACGTTAAAATAAGATTCGATTAGTTAAATAAACTCCAATGTCAATAAATTGTTTTTCATATAGCCACCTATCATTTTATTCAATGGTATTACTATTAAAATAGATGCCAAATTGAGCTGGAATAACTTTAATGTGTTACGAATTTCGATAGGGTTATAATTAGAAAAATGTTTGTTATTTAATTCTGCATCTAACGACCTAAAAAATATACAGGGGCTTATATTTAAAATAAGAAAAATAAAGTGCTTTCAAATTTGAATAGTTCGACACTAAATTTTGACATCCTGTAGAGTTCGAATTAACCAAACATGACCTAAGCGACTGATATTACGTTACTTAATAAGTTTGTTGTTGAATTCCATTAATCCAAGCACTATTGGTACTTTTATTCAATTTTAAATTCAATGGTGCAAAACAGTTTTTTTATATTTTATTTTTTTTCTCTAAAATTACTGAACCGAGCAACAAAATTAGAGGAAGATAGATGACTACAAGAGGTACCTAAATATACAAAAAAAATACACAGCGTTCCTTTTAAAAATGCACCGTCGTGACGTCACACTTTTGCATACCCCGTATAACCAAAATTATTTTCCTGAAATGCATCGTAGGTTAAAGGTAACGTCTGCAAAATATGAAAATTTTACATTAAATAATAAATGAGCTACATAAGACGGAGGTGAGCTGCAGGACCCTGTATATATATATATATATATAAAGTAGTATATATATATATATATATATATATATATATATATATATATATATATATATATATATATATATATATATATATATATATATATATATATATATGGTCGTCAACGGGGGCAGTCTCGGCCACCCCGATATTTTTATCTAATGATTACTCTGATAACTTTTTACTTAATGATTTTTTGAATTTTTTTGATCCCTTAGAATGTAGGTTTATTGGTTTCTTGAGTTATTGGTTTTAAACGCTAGGCTGTTATTAGCGTATTAAATAAACATCACATTTTTTGACGAAAATCGTCTCCTCCAGTTTCAGCTAAAATTGAAGAACACATTTTCATCACATGGGTGTATTAACTGAACCATATTCTCGAGACATTTTCGAATTTTATTTGTGCCATTACGTTGTTACAAATATTCAAAGTAGCAACATTTGTTAATTTTTTTCATATAATAAGATACTTTTACTTAAAACAGTAAAACCATCAAAGATTTTTGGGTGTCCAATAAAAATAAAAATAATAAAATGCAGTTAAATAAACGAATGCATTATACAGGTTGTTTAAAAATTAAATAGGGTACTGGGCATGTGCAAATTTTATAAGAATTCTGAGTCCCAAATCTATAAAATTGAAAATATTTTGTTTTTACCACATAGGTGAATTAACTGAACTAGATAACCTCGGACGTTTTCGCAATTTTGATTAAAAGTTGGTTATTAAAAAAATTACAGAGGGTTATTAAATGTAGTGCATTCTTACCAATTTTTCTAATACATTAAAGAAGTAATTTTATTTAAAACCAAGACAAAAACCTTAAAATAAGCACCAATATACCTGGTTAAGATAATTTAAATAAAGGCAATTAAAAATTATACAGGATGTTTAAAATTAATTGGAGCAAAATGGAGAGCTGCTAATGTTAAGAGTTCTATGTCCTAATTTTTTTACAGAGTGATACACCTAAACTGTTGTTGTAATTGTTTTTATAATTTTTACTATACGTTCCTTAAAAAAATAAATACAGAGGGTTATACAAAAAGTACTGCGTTTTTCCATTTAAATAGAGGTGGAAAGCTGAGCATCTTTCTTGGCATTCTTCAATAGGGTTATTAATAAATTCTAGTGAGTTAACTTCCCATCCCCTAGTAAAGTATTAATTAAAAGAAAATTACATTTTTACACTTAATAAAACGAAAGCATTTTATTTTGTTGTGACCGGTTAGACGGTTTTTAAAAGTAAATAAATACCCATAAGTATTCTAGAAGTTACCTAGGTAGAGTATTTCAACGACTTTAGGGTTACTGTAGTTACCACTTATCAAAATTTAAAAGTCATTTTTTTACAATATTGAATGATCCTTAATTTCC
This sequence comes from Listronotus oregonensis, assembly GCA_019359885.1. Lineage (NCBI taxonomy): Eukaryota > Metazoa > Arthropoda > Insecta > Coleoptera > Curculionidae > Listronotus > Listronotus oregonensis. The sequence continues at coordinate 55,736 of JAHBCN010004510.1, forward strand.
TTGTTATTTATTTAATTTCAAAATGGTTCGTAGTCGATTAAGTGAGAACGAATTAAGAAATATTTTGCGTTTGCACAGAGACGGTGTATCAAATAGAGCAATTGCAAAAATGTACAACAGAGCACGGTCGGTTATTATTGGTAATGTAATTACTAGACAGAGAGAAGCAGGCAATATTCAATATCGACATGGTGGAGGCAGACCTAAAAAACAAATATAAATTCCGATAGATTTATACGCATTACAGCCCGCCGCGCAACTCTACCAGGAATGCCACTCAAATAAATAATTCGTTGAGAGCAGCAACTGGTATCCTAATTTCGAATCAAACTTTAAGAAGACGCCTTCATGATGCAAACCTTAGAGCAAGAAGATCGTGGCGGTTTGCCCTCTTCTTTAAGCAGAACATCGGGCTGCACGAAGAACGTGGGGCACAGCAGCATCAAAATTGGGGCCAACAAGACTGGCAAAACTGTATGTTCAGTGACGAATCTCGTTTTAATATGTTGCGTCCTGATGGTCGTACTATGGTGTGGAGACAAGTTGGGGAGCGGTATAGAGAAGAAATGATGGAATCACGGGTTGCTTTTGTGGTGGAGGAATAACTGTGTGGGGTGGAATAATGGTTAATGGGAGAACTGAGTTGGTCATTTTACCACGAGAAACCATGAACGCCGTTCGTTACAGAAACATGCCTAATTCCCAATGTTGTACCTTTTGCACAAAATTTTGGTGAAGGGTTTGTTTATGTGGACGACAATGCTCGTCCACATAGAGCAATGATCGTTAACCAAGTTTTTTGTTGACAACAATATCCAAAGAATGATATATGGCCGCCGAGGTCTCCGGACCTTAATCCCATTGAACATGTATGGGCTAGGTTGGGAAAGCAGCTATCGTTAAGGGATCCCCAGCCAGCAACTATCGAAGCTCTATCACAAGCTTTATTAGAGGAATGGCAGTTAATTCCACAACAACTTATTAATCACCTGGTTGAAAGCATGCCAAGAAGATAAGTTTAGCTGTTCTTCGATCTCGCGGAGGTCCAATAAAATATTAGTTTTTTTTTAATTTAAAAATTTTGTTTTATTTAATATAATCTTTTTAGTTAATAATTATTTTTAATAATGTATATTTAAGAATTATTTTTTACCTTTTCCTTAGTTGTTTATTTAGAAGTTTTTAATTGTTATTGTATTTTTAATTTTATGATTAAAAATTCCAATCTTATTTTTTAAATAAAATAAATTAAATAAAAAATTGGTGTTTTTTCTAAATAACTCTATAAAAAGTTTATTTTTAAAAGGAATTACCTTTTAGAAAACCCCAATAATTTCTTTAATAACCAACTTAAAACAAAATTGCATAAATTTTCCGAGAGGCTTAACGGAAAATAAAAATGTTTTTTAATTTCATAGGATTTGCGACCCAGGTATTCTTACAAAATTTGTAGCCGCCCTGTAGGTTTTCTCTTCTAATCCATTTATTGTCGTTATCTTTATTAGAGTAATGGTTTCTATCATAATGATTTCAAATTACTTCCAGGTATTACCTCAATTTAAATGAAAACTTGGCAAAAATGCAGTACTTTTTGTATAACCCTCTGTATTTATTTTTTAAGGAACGTATAGTAAAAATTATAAAAACAATTACAACAACAGTTTAGGTGTATCACTGTAAAAAAAAAATTAGGACATAAGAACTCTTAACATTAGCAGCTCTCCATTTTGCTCCAATTAATTTTTAAACATCCTGTATAATTTTTTAATTGCCTTTTTTTTATTTAAATTATCTTAAACCAGGTATATTGGTGCTTATTTTAAGGTTTTTGTCTTGGTTTTAAATAAAATTACTTTAATGTAATTAGAAAAATTGGTAAGAATGCACTACATTTAATAACCCTCTGTAATTTTTTTAATAACCAACTTTTAATCAAATTCGCGAAAACGTCCCGAGGTTATGATTCAAGTTAATTCACCTATGTGGTAAAACAAAATATTTTTCAATTTTATAGATTTGGGACTCAATTTTTTATAAAATTTGCACATGCCCAGTGCCCTATTTAATTTTAAAAACAACCTGTATAATGCATTCGTTTATTTAACTGCATTTATTATTTTTATTTTTATTGGACCCAAAAGTCTTTATTTTAATGGTTTTCCGACTGTTTTAAGTAAAAGTATCTTAATTTATATGAAAAAATTGGCAAAAATGTACTACTTTTGAATAGCCCTGTAATTTCTTTTACTAACCAACTTTAAATAAAAATGCGAAAATGTCTCGAGGTAATGGTTCAGCAATACACCCATGTGATGAAAAAATGAAATATTCTTCAATTTTGTAAAACCGGGAGAACTTTGATTTTCGTCAAAAATGTGACTTGTTTATTTAATACGCTGTATAACGTAGCCCTAGCAACGTTTAAAAAATTAGCCAGTCAAGTAGCTCAAAGCCAATAAAATTTCCTTCTAAGGGATAAAAAATTTCTCCAAAATCGGTTAAAAATTAAAAGTTATGGGCCGTCGAATTTAGATAAAAAAATCAGGGTGGCCAGGTTCATTTGTTGACCGGTTTATATATATATATATATATATATATATATATATATATATATATATATATATATATATATATATATATATATATATATATATATATATATATATATTATTATTATATATATATATATATATATATATATATATATATATATATATATATATATAATAAAGGTGGGAGTAGTCGTGACTGACTAGTTAAGAAAATATTCAAAACCAGGAGGAAGGTTGGGGTGCAGTCATAAAATTATTGGCCAGTTTTAAAGATAAATTTCTTTATTGAGTTCTCAGCTAGCCAACAGTTTGCCTTTCTCAGATATCTGTAAAACATTTTAGGGGTTTACAAATTATCCCTAAAATATGTTATCTAGTGTCATCTTTACCAATGCAAATTTCTTAATTAAACAGAGGATTCAAATCAGAAAATGGCAGAAACATTATACTCAAAAGTCAGACATAAGATGGTGTGTTACTTAATTTTTAACTTCAAAATCTAATTACATGGGGAAAATCTCGTTTTAGCATTTTCTTTAATAGTAACATGGCTGTTAAACGTCAAAGAACTTTTTATTAAACTCCCTGACTGGCATCACTGAGCAACATCATCTTATGTCTTGACTTTTTGAGTATGATGTTTCTGCCATTTTCTGATTTGAATCTCCTGTTTAATTAAAAGAAATTCGCATTGGTAAGATAATTTTAGATAACATATTTTAGGGATAATTTGTAAACCTAAAATTGTTTTTGCAGATGTCCTGAGGAAGGAACAAACTGCTCTGGAAAGCTTGACAACCTGATAAAGAATTCATCTTTAAAACTGAAGCCATTAATTTTATGACTGCACTCAATAACCTCCTGGTTTTGAATATTTATATATATATATATATATATATATATATATATATATATATATATATATATATATATATATATATATATATATATATATATATATATATATATATATATATATATGTATATATATATATATATATATATATATATATATATATATATATATATATATATATATATATATATATATATATATATATATATATATATGTATACATATTATGCATTGGGTATTTTTAGTGCTAAAAATTCTTTATGAAATTATAACCTCACTTCAAAATACATGTAAGACAACTTACAATTTTAAATTTTTGTTTTCTTGGTGATATACTTGAAAGGATAAAATGTAATTTGTTACCCTCCAATAGAGTTTGTCTTGGTAAAAAAATATTGACTAAGTTTAGAATAAGACAAAGATAACACTAAATATCTTTAAAATGGACTTGACTGACAAATTTTTATTCAGAGAATTAAACAAAGACATTTTAAATTGTTTTCGTATTACACCAAAACTTTAAGTAATTATTTTAAGTGTCTTTATTTCTAAGTTGCTTAAATGTCATATACTGGAAAGAAAGTTATTAAAATGATGCTTTTAAATAAATATTAATAGAAAAGAAACTAAATAAATATCCACAGCTCCAACAGGTATATAATGAAAACTCAAAAATAACTTATAAAATAAAGGAAACTTTACTTTTTTTATTAACACCATCAGTCGATAATCTCTACATAACACAGGTAAAAAAAAAAAGTTTTGAACTAGATATGTGAAGTACCTTCCGGTATATTTTTCCCCAGCAACCCCTAGCATCACCCAGAAACCACCCTCAGGTCAAAAATTTTATTTTATTGGAAGAATTACTATAAATATCTGACAATACGTTTTTTGGTGTTTTAAAAATAAACATAAAGTCAGAACTTACCCATCGCCCTTAGATTTTGCCCCAGCCCCCCCCCAAGGGTCAAGATTTTATTCATATAGAAAAGATGTAATAAATACCGACAATACGTTTTTTGGCGTGCTAAAAACGAATCTGAAGTTGGAATTTACCAAAACCCTCCCTAACCCCCAGCAATCCACAGACACTCCCAGCATCACCCAGCAACCATCCAAAGTGCTAAAATTTTATTTTATTTGAAGAATTAAAATAAATATCTAACGTTTTCAGTACACCAAACAACGTATGGTCCGATGTTTATTACAACCATTCTAAGTGAATTAAGTTTTACCCATTAAGAAGGGGGAGTTGCTGGAGAAAAAAGGGGTGATGAGAAAATTTCCCCTGACTTTATGTTCATTTTTAGCACAACAAAAAACGTATTGTCAGATATTTACTTTAGTTCTTCTAATAAAATAAAATTTTTGCCCCTAGGGGGGTTTCTGGGTGATGCTGGGGGTTGCTGGGAGTTGCTATTAAATTTAAGGGTTATGGGTAAATTTTAATTTTATATTTGTTTTTACAACATCAAAAACGTATTGTCAGATTTTTTTTGTTATATTTTTTCCAAATGAATAAAATTTTGACTTAGGATTCGTTTTAAGCGACCGAAAAACATACCGGAAGGTACTTCACATATCTGGTTTAGAACTTTCTTTTTGTGTGCCTGTGTAATTATCATTTTAAGCAGAAAATGTTTGTTTTTAAAATTACGGAAACACAAAGCTGGAAGTGGGTATTTTTTTCTTTCTGCTAAAATAATATACAAAATACTGCAGCGATCAATTGTTTTCAAGCCGACTTGGCATTCTACTAAACGAAATGGGTACTTAGTTTTCAATAAAATTCAGAATGGGTAAAAATGAAATAATTAGTACATAATTTAACAACAATATACAGGGTTTCTTAGAATATGTGGGCAATCTCTCGGAATTTAATAGAAAACCTTAAAATATTATGAGACAATGAAAGGACGCCCTGGAAATGTTTTTAAAAAACTTTTAAATGGGCGTAATTTAATATTTTTAAAATAATGGTTTCAGATGACCTTCTTAAAATGAACCCACCAATATATATGGCTTATTTATTTTCCAGGACGACTAGCTCGACACAGTAATAGCAATTTTTTTAACATGCTGTATGATATTTTTGATTGACTAAATAACATTTTTACGAGAAATAAAATATCATGTTTAATTTTTTTTTACATTATGGGTGTTTTTTAATTGTACGTCAATATTTAAGAAGGCAACTTTTGGGTCCATTTTGAAGAAAAATTCATATGAACATATGTCCTTAATCGTTTTGAGATACAGGGTGATAAATGTTTAAAATAAATAAATTATTATTATTACTGTAATACCACTTTGATATTTTTTAAAGAAATTTGGCATATAAAGTATCAAGAAGCATTTTTAGTGTACCACATTTTTATTTGCAAAATAGGCAGGCCGAATTCTGTACGAACGCCACTGGTAAAAATAAAAAATGTGGTACAGTAGAAACTGCCCTTTATACATAGTACATTTATTCCAAATTTCATCAAAATTTCTTGGGGGTTTTCCCGGGGTATTAATAATAAATGATTTATTTTAAAAAAAATTACCACCCCGTATCTCAAAAGTTAAGACGTTTAGGACATACGTTCATGTGAAGTTTTCTTCTTAAAATACACCAAAAAATAACTTTCCTAAATATTGACGTACAATTAGAAAACACCCTGTATAATGTAAACATATTACCAACCATGATATTTTGTTTCTCGTAAACAGTTGATTTTATCGATGTCAATTAAGAAAACCATTTTTTAGTTTAAGGTTAAAACTATCCACAAATAACATGGTTGAGCCTTTATCATACAGGGTGTAAACAAATTTGCTAATATTGTGTCAGAGGTAGTCCGTCACTGGCAAACTAAATAAGCTAAATATGATTTATTGGGTTCATTTTAAGAAGACTTATCTAGTCACCATCATATTACAAAAATATAAAATTACGACTAGTATTTTTAAAGTTATTTGAACAAGAACGATTGCCAGGGGCGTCCGTTATGTACCTGTATCTCCGTAGGGAAGGGTCATAGGAAAAAAGTTTATGGGAACTTGTCATAATATTTTTAGGTTTTCCATTAGATTCCGAGAGATTGCCCACATATTCTGGGGCACCCTGTATATCACTTAGATACAAGTAATTAACCTAAGAATTGACAAGTTTATTACAATGCATATAACTAATTTTATACAAGGTGTGCAAAATTTAAATCTTTAAAGGTTTTCCTTGAATTTTTTACAAAAAAAAAACAATTTATAAAAAATTAATATAAAATGTGTAGTATACACGAACAGGCTATTTAATTGAAAAACAAATAAGCACATAATATACAGGGTGTTCCATTTTAAAAAGCGTACTTTTGCATTATATCTTTAAAATCGCAAAATACAATCAAAATACACCAATGCATTCTACGTAAAATTTTACATAAATATGCTATTTATCATTTTTTTCTATTTGTACTCAATTGTGCCATCAGGTTTGCTTGATTATTTACTTTAGTTTTTCCAATACCATGAAAATCCATCGAAAAGAGTTCATTCTGTACACCAATATATACTTCTAGGTTTGACCTGGGTTAACTGCACCAAAGAAAATGAGTTCTACAGCTGTGGAGGTGCATGTCAAAATGAATGCAACACACTAGGGGATCCCTGTCCAATCTATAATTTTCGATGTAATGATGCATGCTATTGCTGTCCAGGATACGCCAGGGATTGTCAAAATAACAT
>JAHBCN010004511.1:0-63083 GCA_019359885.1 Listronotus oregonensis
TGAAAATAACTTTTCTAAAGTACTCAGCAAAAAATGTAAGTAAATTATTAAAGCCCAGGCTAAACATTCCTATAAATGGCTTGTAACTTTTGATCTTTAACATATAATTCTTTTTTCCTTAGTAAGTTCATCATCACAAAAGTCCAAAACTGCTCATAAGCTCAAAGCCCAAACAAGTAAAATTGTGTCAAGTTTTAAGGCACCTCAATATAGCTGCCTTCTTTTAAAAGATTATGTTGGTCACAAAGATGGTGTTTGGGAAGTATCTGTTGCAAGACCAGGAATTCCGGTGATTGGTACAGCCTCAGCAGGTTAGAAAAATATATGAATGTCTTACAAGTTGTTTATATTATACCTAATTATTTTTTTTAATTAGTTTAATTATTTATTAACTACAATTTATGTTAATTATATATATTATTCAAACTGCATTAGATTCTTAATAGCACAAAAAGTTTTTTTTAGCTAATCATTTTAATTCTATGTGGACTTGGTATTTTCTAAACCCATGAAAACGATTTTAACTTTTTAAAATATTTATAGATCATACTGCCTGTATTTGGAGTATCGATTCCACCAGATGCCTTCTTCAGTACCAAGGCCATTCTGGTTCAGTCAATTCAATTCGATTTCATCCTTCCAGAGATTTAGTACTTACTGGTGGTGGGGATTGGGTGGCACATATCTGGCAAGCTGCACTTAATTGGGAACTGCCAGTATGTATATTATCAAATATAATAATGTTTATTCTCTTTATTTCTGTCTACTTCTCTAATAAAAAGGTAAAACTTTTTAAAAAATATGTTTAATAGTTATGAAAATATCTTTGGGATCTGTCAGTATGTATATTATTAAAATACTTTGATAAGTTCTTATTTTAGCTGTTAGCTAAGCCAAGGCTAACTTTTTGTAGATATATTTGTTTATTCTCTTTATTGATTTATTCATATACACTGACTGCTCTTAATGAAAAATGCGGTAGAAAAGGGTATGACAATGCTAAGAACATGAAAGACACTTATGGCAAAGTTGAAATACTCATAAGAGGTATTAAGCCCTATGCACTTTGGCTACTCTTAATTTAAATGTGGTAATTAAGATTGTAGTTAAAAAGGATATACAAGAGCAAATATTTTTTAACTTTTAAAAATTTATAAATTGTAGGAGGCATAATATTAGAAATGTAATATATTATCAAGTTTTTCATCTCACAATAAAGAAGGAAAATATTTAACTTTGATTATATTAGAAACATTTCAAATCCAACTAGATGTGCAAAACAACTACATTAATTAATATCTAATTAAGAGTAAATTTCTATTTTCTATTAAACCATTTTCCGACTAGTCCCATAGAAACTCTATGGGACAAGCAAAGTTACACACAACTGCATCTATCGAACATTCATGGCCCGAAATTTAAACTGTAATAAGGTTATTACCAATTTGGGAACAAGAACCAGACACCCACGTATGTTAGTACTTTGGCCTTGGCCTTTGTGGACTGTCCCAAGATAAAAAAAATAAAATAAAAAGGAAGCCTGAAAAAATAAATTTAAAAAATTTAATATTTTACTAAAATAAACTTATTTCAGTTCAATAGCTTTTTTCATTTAAAAGTTAATTACCCACTAGAAAATTAATGAAAAATGTCAATAAAAATTGAATATCGTCTGCATATTTTATGTAGATCATTAAAAAAAACACTGTGGTTGTGTTTTTTTACATTGAGGCAGGGCCCCATCTGATAATTTGGCACAATCCTCAACATTATACTTAAGTCACTGTTCTATTTATTTATTCATGACACCAATCTTATAAAAAAGGTAGGAAAATTTTTAGATAAATTTGACAGTTGTTATGAAATTTTACCAGTTTATTTTTCAGTTTATTTTATAGTTATTATTATTAAATTCATGTTGATAGCTTTTTGAATTGTGGAATTATGCGTTTTTAATTTATGTTTTACGCGTTTGGCTAATAGTCTAGAAGTTACACTTACACTGGCTGCCAACAGGTAGAGTCCAAATGGATAAAAAAATCAGTTTTGGAAAAAAAGTCTTTCTTGAAAAAAAAATTTGTTGTGAAAGAGAATGATTCACGAAAAAAATTTTAATTTGTATACAGGATTTGCAAAAACTTCAAAATTTGTAATCAATAAAAATATTATTACAAAATTTAATTGAACTCCACAATTTGTCTGAAATCTCCTATTTTAAAATTTTAAATGTATTTCTACCATTTTTGAAAAGCAAAGTATTTTTTACTTTTTTATTACCCTGCTTTGCCTATTTAGGAAATTTGAACTTTTCAAAAAGAATTTAAAGTGTTGCAAATGTGAACCTTAGCACAAAAGGTCATTTTAATGTTACTGTATAGGCAAAAGTTCTCACAGATTTGTGATTCAATCAGACAATCTATTCAGAGATACCCAAGCGTTTACATCCCAAAAATGGAACATCTTAAGTTACTAAGGAAAAATTGTGCAAAGGGTCTATTTATTAATTTTATTATTTCTAAATAACATCCTTTCTATTTTCATTTATGTTTGAGATCTAAGGGTGTTTTGTGTTTTAAAGCTATCATACATATTAAATTTATTATATTTAGATTTTTTTCCATATAAGAATCCGCCACTACAGTATAGAACATATCTGCAAAACTTTTTCTGACCTTACAGTTTAACCATATTCAATACAATAATAGATATTGTATGCAAAGCAAAATCTTAAATTATGTGTTATACTAGGATAATACATTATTTTTAAGTATCTATTTACCAGTGACTTTTACATATGTATTATGATTGTTTATTTTGTTTACTTTTAACTATAAACGTGTCCATTTATTTTGTTTTTAATTAAAATTAAGGAGTGTTTTAATATTTGGTATTTAATGGGTTTCTACACTTATGTAACGATGTGCGATTATGTTAACACTGATAAACATTAGAGCTGGTTAGAGTGGTAATGGCAGTTTGCACCAGAATTCCAACATTCTTTTCAATGATTTCGTCTTTTACCTCGCCACGTTCATGTCCTGGCCTGGCCATCATGCATACATTGATTAAGTAGAATTGGGAGCCTTCATTAAAGAGTACTATTCTTCATCTCACAATAATGGTCCTTTGCCGATTACATCGATGTTTTGCACTTAGAAAAGCCCCACACTTCTCATTTGATGGTAGACATTTTGTCATTCCAACTCTCCACCCCTGTTCTGTATAACACTTATCTGCAAGTGGTGAAAAAGAAATCTCTTAAGGCCAACAATCTTGGCGTTTTGTGGCTCTACGAACTCGCCTGATACCCCTGATTGAGTATTTGCGCTTCCTGAAATGACGGCTTAAAAATTTTTGTCACTGTATCTAGATTTTTGTGCACTCTTTAAATAAATTCTTTTTATTTTTTTTTAAGTAAATTCCAGTATTGCATATCGAATGCTAGCAGAGAGAGTAGGTTTTTATAACATGTGGTCTTCGAGCAAATGGTGCTAAAAGAGTCATTTCGTTTTCTTTATTTAAAAATATTTGTTATCAAGATTTTTTCTACAATCTTTTTATTAATTTATTTTAGAGCTCCCTCTAAAAATCTAAAGCAAACAGATTTGCTCAAAACGATCTAAGATTAAATAAAGGAACGCGTATGTTTTTTTGTTTTGCTCTGGATGAAATTTTGTGACTTTCTCTTTGGTAAAAACTTTTGCTGTTTTGGTCCAAAGCCTATATCTTGATGTTTTAGGTAGGCTTTTAATTTCAGGAAAGTTCCTATTTCCAGATAAAAATTAATATGAAAGTAAAAAAAAATTCATATTCATTTTTGGCATGGAGTATCTTGACCACAAGGTATTGGGCTTTAATGTTGAATCCAGAATTTAAAACTATACAGCCTGTACTAAAAGTATGAAAACGGCTAAATAACTCAAAAACTAAAAGCCAAGAAAAAAAACTTTAAATAAAAGAGTTGTATGAAATCGGTAATTATTTAGAAACGGCACCACCTATTTTTGGCCATAAAAAATCAAAAAATAGAAATATTAAATTTTTTTTATTTTATTCTAATTTACGGCGAATTTACGAATCTTTTGAGAAAAAACTTAAAAAAATTGTGTTAATTTTTGTTTTAAAAAATACAAAAAATGAATATTTTTTAAGTTTTTGTCAATAAAATGCATCTATTTAAGTTTGGCAAATGTTTCATATTCCACGTGTAAAGACAAATAATTAAAAAAAAAATCAAAAATATCAATTTTTGGATTTTTTAAATATTTTAATTTTTTTTTTTTAATAAACATTTTTAATATTTTTTTAAATTATTTTATTTTTGATGAACTTTAAGAATAAAAATATTTGACAACTCAAAAAAAAATAATCATGTTGATTTTACATCCCAAGAAAGAGGCCGCGATTTTAAACAATTACTATGAAATCAAACAAAGCATTTTACGGTGAGTTTGAAGTTGACCTTGAAAGTGTCTTGATGGGTAATTTAAGGTCAAATTCCTTTTTTTATATGGGAATCCATTTTTATTGCAGAGATGTCAAGAGGAAAAAATTTCATATAACAGTACCATTAAGTGAAGGGTCAAAATTTATCAGTGTTTTGGAGTTCAAATTTACAACTGGTGAAAAATGTCTTTAACTGGAAAACTAAGCTGTGTGGAAAATAACTTTAAATAAAGAAATTATAAAAAATCAAACGGGACATCTTATGGTGACCTTGAAGTTGACCTTAAAAGTGTCCTTGATGATTAATTTGAGGTCAAAATTTGACCTATTAGTACTGTTATATGCAAAATTTTTCCCGCTTCATTTCACAATAAAAAAGGGGTTCCTATTTTTTTAAAGTCAACTGAAATATCCACCAAGGTCCTTTCAAGGTCAAACCCAAAGTCATTAATTGCTTCGTTTGATTTCATATAACTTTTTCAATCAAAGTTGTTTTCTACAGCTTTTAGTTTTTAAGATATTTAACCATTTCTATACTCTTGGTACAAGCTGTAAAGTTAATTTAATTCATAAAATGTTAATTGAGCGTAGTGCCCAAATAACTGTTGTTAATAGAAGTTTAGCAATTTCACATGCTATTTTAAAAATAACCGTAAAAACATATAGTAATGCAGTGTGCGGAAAATGACTTTTCCCTGTGGAAAACTTCTTTTATTAAAAAGCATGCGGAAAAGTTGTCTTTTCCGCACGCCGGGAAAATACTTTGTTTTAAATAATGCACAAAATATATTTCAATATCTGATTTTTTTCGTGTATTCTTATTATGATTGTACTAATACAGAAAGGCCACTCCTCTGAAGAAGAACTAGAAGATGGCATCGAAATATCTGGAGCTGGTGACGATGTTTCTGAAGTAGGAAGTCAACAACGAACTGCAGCCTTGCGCACGCCCATTGGAGAGTTCATCGGACATTCGGGTCCCATCGCAGCTGCAGAATGGTTAGCTGGTGCTGAATTAGCCATTACAGCATCTTGGGATCGCTTAGCTATTTTACATGATGTAGAAACAAGGACACAGCTGGTAACACTTACTGGTAAGTTCAAGTTATTAATTAATTACATTAAGTGATTAAATAATTTAGTCTTTTGTTTGATTTTTGTTTTTGGCAATGTTGCATTTTTTAAATTTCGTTTATTTTACAACATAAGAGCCGTTTTACACGTAGGTACAAGAATTCTTGGAAAATTTATGGCGTATATTATCATCAAAATTTTAATAAAATTTTGTAGAATTTTGGTAAAATACATTCACTTTTTTTTTGATACTTACAATAAAATCCAGAAAAATTTTTGCTACGATTCATGTAGCACTCATGCGCATAAGTGCTAATTTTGTAGCTGGATGGATTCGTTTAATATAACCAGGAAAGGTGGAAAATTAATAAATGGAAAAAGGTTTTAACGTTCTTTAAATTATATCAGATATAGATAAACGGAAGATGTTACTATTAGGTGTGGCAACAGTTCGTTATTTCCTGTTTAATCTATGAATTAACCTCAATGCCATTACTGTCGTCGATAATAATTCTGTGTCGATTCTTGCGCATTATCTCGATTTTGGTGTGTAAAATATAGAATATATTTAATATTTTTATTGCAAAAATTCTAGTAAAATTGTGGCGTGGATACACAGGATGGTGTTGTGTACTTTTCTCCGGCACAATTGTGGCAATAATTTTCGAAATAATCCTTGTATATGTAAATGGTTCTAACTATGATAAAATAGTAAATAATCAACGGGTACTCGATATATGGATTTTAGGTCCTTTGCATTATTATACACTTCTTTAGAGACGAGAGCTAAAATGAGACTGGCCAGAACTAAACAGGTATTAATTGACTCAGAACTTCCCTACAATAATCTGGTAATCCAGAGCTCCAATATAAAAATACATGTTAACCTGGAGGATGTGGTGGGTGTAATCTACGAAAATGTTAGTTGCATTATAAAGAGCTTACATTCAATAAAAAACGCAAGACCGGCACTATTACAGTATATTCAAAATTCTTATATATACATCTGCATTAGACTAATCGAGTTTCTAATCTAATGGATATGCAGAGATATAGGAACAATTCGAAATTTAATATTCGTGTCTCTATTTATGCTGTTTAGTAAATAAATGAAAAAAAAAGTTCTTGAAGATAGGTCCAAGTATATTTGTATGCGTAAACTAAAAAATTTAATATAATTTTTGTCATTTGAATATATTATATATTTGCTTCTGTAGGTCATGATCAAGAACTTACTCATACAGCTAGTCATCAGCGCTCCAAAGTTGTGCTTCATCACGAGACGGCAGTTGAACTTTGGGATTTCGAGAGCCATTGCATGCTGTATCTGTATTTCAAGGACATACTGAGTAAGTTATGTTAATGATTTGTTCGTAACATCGCCTTTTTGACTTTAAAAATGTACTGGGTCATGCTTGCCTCGTTAATCAGCTCTTTACCTTTAATTATGGGCCTGGTAGGGGCTACATCTGCTGTTTAAAAATTTGAGTAGTTTTGAAGCTTCTGCTTTTTGCAGTTTTATGGATTTGAGCTACATGAACTATTAGGTATGCTTTTTACAATTTCAAAGGAAGTGACAGTATGTAAAAATTTAGGTTAGATATGTGTAGGGTGACCATAATGTGCACTTAGGGACAAAGGCTAGAGCCTAAGGAATATTAATTTTTTATTGAACAAAGGTAAAATCCCGAAAACAAAGTATGATTATTTGTCTCTGATTATATTTTAAATGTTACTTACCTAATTATTCTCGTTCGACGGTTTGAAACTCTCTGACCATGGACTATTCTATTCTTTGACTAACTAATCTCTGGCAAGGCAAAATACGTTCAGTGATAGTTCAGAATGAATGGAGATCACGCTAGGAGACAAAACAAATGAAATCGAGCAGGATGATCCCTGTTTCACAATAATTAGTTACTCCATTTGCACAGTGGGTTAAAGTCAAATGCATGGGCATTTCAAAACCAAAAACAGTTTGAGTATTTTGTTTTATTATTTAAAAGAAAATAGGACATAATTTTGTATGTACAGAGAAAAATTACATTTGAGTGAGTATAAGTAGGCTGAAGGACAACAGGGACAGTGTTTCAAAGGCAAAGTATAATGTCTTAAAAGTACATATGGTCACCCTAGATATATGTGAGGTTTATTAATCTAGATTGTTTAACAGCCTTGAGCCGATGGCGACGTCGTTAAAGCTACAAAACTCTTGTACAGAGGCTCAAATCTATTTTTTTTTAACTCTCGGTGACCAATGAAAAATTCACCCATCTATAATTGCAAATAGATTTTTCGTGTCAAGACCGAGTTCAACTCTTTTCTTGTCACGTGTGGCGTTGGCCGTGCAGTGGTCAGAGTATAGACTTGTCGAGAAAAAGAAAAGGGAGCCTTAATCAGAAAGTGGTTCACATGGCTGATTGCTTTGGGCACCTAGTGGCCATGCAGTAAGTGCAGTCTCTACCAAATATCTCACCACCAACAATGTGCAATAAAATACAACTCGTTCAAACACATTTCTTTATGTCTAAACATGTTGCTGCTGTATTTTATTAATAGAAATAAATTCTTTTGCAGGAGTGTTACGTCAGCGGTTTTTACAGAGAAGATAAAGTGGTGTCCAGTTCAGATGATCGAAGTGTAAAAGTATGGGACCTCCGCAATATGAGATCACCTGTTGCTACTATTCGCGTCGACTCCTACTGTTGCTTTTCAAACTACTATCATTTAAATCTAATGGTTAATAACTATTCACAATGCCAGACACATTCGATTGTATGATTTAAATGGTGTAAGGTAAGTAATACCAGAGGAAATATTTTCGAAAACATATTTAAATTAATTACTATCTCGCGCTATCTTGACAAAAGTAACACACCCACAAAAACTTTTTTGGTAAACTTTTTCGTTATATGGCAACTTAATTCCACAGGATGTCCAGAAAATACTTTTACTACATTTTATGATAGACTCCTGCATTAAAATAGATTTAAGTCAACTTGGTTACATCTGATAATGCTTCGTTAGCCAGTAGGGTGTCAATTAATTTTTAAAAATCTGATTTTTCCTTAATTCATTAAGAATGTGATTTTAATGTTTTTTTTTATATATAGTAGGGCTATAACATGCCTTTCTTTTAGTTAAATAGTGATCGACTGTAATAGAAGTGAAAGTTTATAAAAGTGTCGTCATTAATACATATTTTTTTTCCGATTTTCTGTATCATTATAGTTATGACAGGCCAGTAACTAGATGAACTAAAATCTGTTTTGAATCTTGCATATTTCTTTCTAGGCAAGCCATTTTGCCAAAAAAAATTGTCAGTTACTAAAAGTTACTCCAAAATTGGTCTCTGTTTAATGTCTCAGGATTATTGAAAAAGTTGCCATATTTAATTACCATTAAACTGATTCAGTGGCGGCTGGTACATAAGAGCTGCAGAGCTGCAGAACCACCAAAAAAAATAGAAAATAAGCCTTAATCTAAAATAAATAAATGTTTCTGATGTTTAAATTATTTGTGTTTAGTAAAAAAAAAAGTTAAACGGATAAGCGACAAATAACCGAGCAGGCGAGACAGGTGCATTCGGACGAACTGCGCGACATTGCTGGCTTGACGAAGTCAACAACGCCTCTCCACGCCGACCATGCCTCAGTTTAGCAGGCGGCGACACAATGTACGTTCTGCTCATGCCGTTGCCTCCTCAAATGCGACTCCCGCGCCTTTGGTACAATGCCGTTGTTTAACGGGAATATGTTCTGCATTTACGCAGTGCTAGGGGATAGTGATTAGGTTTTGAATTTTTTCGGCATCGAACTTTTCGATAAAAATTAAAATTTTCGCTATGTTTAGGTAAATTTTTTCTGATTAATATTCATATTGAGATGGATTTATCGATAATTATTAAATGTTAAAGGGTTTATAAGTCCCTAAAGAAAAATTAAAATTTAAAAAGCAAGGTGGACGTTCTTTACCAAAAAAATATTTCCATCAAAAAGTACAACAGTACAAAAGACAATTTATTCTAAGTGTATAAGAAACGTTGGATTTTGGATGCAATAAAAAAATGCTTTTTTCTGTTTTCCTTGTGTATTTTTTTTGGGGGGAGATAAACCCGTGGACCCAAATTGGAGTGACAGTTTTAAAAAATCATTTGGGTCAAATTAAGAAACATGAAAGTGCCGACCCCATTTACATAATGTAATGGAATTTGCTTTATTGGAGCACCGTAAATAAAAAGGGTAAAAATATTCAAAAAATTTAACGAAGGGGGTGACAAAAATCGTATGTTTGCCTAAAATTATTGATTGCTTAAATTTTGTGGAATATTTGAATTGGCATTTGGGGACATGACGAGACGGTGTCTCGAAAATACAAAAATTTTTTGGCCTTATTACTAGTCCCCAGGTTTGACAAACTTTGGGGGGAACATTTAGAAAAGTCCCCAAGGTGTTTAGGATTTTAAGAATTAAAAATTACATTTGGACTGTATTTTAGAAGTATGGGGGGAGAGAATTTTGGAAAAAATTTTGTCAATCTCAAATCTGGCAATTGTAGACGGAAACAACTGATGTTTTCCCAAGAAGTTAGTAGTAATATTTAAAGGTATTAAAAAGGGGAACCTATAGAACGTTTCGGGCCCTATCTAAACCTATTGGTGTTAATGCAAGTCCCTCACGCAAGATATTTTCAAGTTTTTTAAAATTTAAAATTACCAGACACAAATCAACCAATAAACTAATTGCTCAAGTAAATTATTTGGGATTTAGTGGAAGGCAAACGGGTCCCGGCAGGATTAGAGAAATTTCCCTTCCCCCTTTTGTGCATGGCATCAATTGAATTTAAAATTTCAGCTGCTTTACAAAATTCACAAAAAACTTTTTTTGGTAATTTCAAGAAATACACATTTTAATTCGAAGGGATGTACTGACCAAACTAGTTCAAGAAGAATTCCCATGGTGCGCCAACTGGTGATTTTAACATCAAATTTAATATTGTTTTTTTTAACAAGAATCTTTACAGGTTTATGGAGAACATGAGAAATCTTTTTCTAATCAATGGTTTTAGTGCCTTCTATCAGAATCTTAGATAAAAATTTTATTTTCCCGGCTAACTTTTTCCATCGTGTCATGCCTCATGTAGATTTTCTTTTTTAAAAGAGCAAAATACAAACAGACCCTGAGAAATAAACAAAAAAATGAGACTTTTTAGCAGAATGTGAGTCACTAAGACTCATTTCCTGAAGTGTTTTGCCAAGCTTCTTATTATCCTCAGGCCTATCTAAAATTCTAGAAATACGTAAATTGGGTCATTACCCTATAGGGAAAACTGCAGTAAAATTTAACTAAAGATCGTTGTTTAAAAATCATTTTTTCTGCGGCTCTTTTTTTTTTCTAATATTTGAAAATTTTTTGATAATTTTCCAAAAAAAAATTTTAATTCCTTTTCGGCTTATCCAGAAAAGATAAAGAAGTTTAAAACTGATTATCGTATTTTTGAGAGACTGTGAAACTATAAGACAGTACGTTTTAAAATTTTTATAGAAAATAATTTATCAAGGCACAAAAACCAAAAGATATTGAGAGTTAACATAACGGATTTTAGTGACGACTGGCTGAAGATCATTTTCTGTACAAAGACGATCCAATTTTACGTAATTCTATGACTCAGGATAATCTAGTGAAATATCAAATGCTATCAATTGAAAGAAATGATTCATTGAGAATTTCAAATTTTAATTGAGGTTACAGACAAGTTTTCTTCCACAAAAGGACAGAAGAATCAGCAATTTATAAAATAATACTTTAAAATCTTCAGGAACCATTCTTTTAAGCATTTACTTGCTTGTATAAACTGTTTTTCACTTGCTTCTCCAAATCTTATAGTTTATATTTATCTTCTTTTTCATTGATTTATTAAATATATCATTACTAATCATTTGCTCTTTGTGAAACCTCTATATTGTAATTACGAGCACCTGAACTACGATTTATCTTAAAAAGAATAAAGGAACGCGATCGATTAATAAATCGATGAAATAAATTAACGAAGCAAAAAAAAAACATTAAAACTAAACAACACATAACAATCACAGCGTTTTGAACGACGATAAATTTAAAAACCAGACATGAGCACAAATCATTATTACCATAGAACTAGTTTTCTGTTTTGTCTATTTAGAGATGGATTCTTTTTGGACAAAAACAATTTAACGTGTTTTTGAATCAAAATAAATTTTATGCAGGGGGCCCATTGGCTTACATCGACCTATATGGACGACAGAAGAATTTTGTAAATTTATTTTCTGAACACCCTTTTTATTGTTTTATATTATCGTTTTAAATTGGTCTTTTTTTGGAAATAAAATAGTTTTGAGTTGTGGTAATATTTTTTTAGACAAGCAAGACTACCAAGATCAAGCCGTCAAGGACACAATAGAATGGTGACCTGCACTGCGTGGTCTGATGAAGTTCACGGGGGCGTAAATCTGTTTACTTGCGGGTTTGATCGAAGAGTCTTAGGTTGGTCAGTGACGTCACTAAAAGATCAGTAAATCACCAAGTATATTTGGTGATTCCTAGGTTAATATTTTTTTTATCACCTTGTACTTTTACAGAGTGATTCCTAAGTTTACATTTTTTTTAATGTGTTAATAAACTAAACACCGTAAATTGCCCTACAGCACAATAAACAACTATCTATGGAAAGGTCAGGTCTATATCTTGTTGGTCAAAATTTATTAAAAAAAAGGTTATGTAGGCAATAAATTTTATATTTTTGTTTATAAAACGAACATATTATGTACAAACTATTATTTTGTGTTATTGGCGATTTCGACCACCAATGAGGGCGCTGCGGTACATAAGCAAATATGGAGAGAAACGCGTATAAGATTTATTTTGCACCGGCATGCGGCAGTTGTATTTCGCTTCTTAGTCCAATTATAGCAAAAAAGTCATTTTTGTAATTAATCTTAACAGATATCTGACTGCGCCATGTCTTCCGGAATAACCTGTAGATTACTAAAATCAAAAATCCAACCAATTTTTTCAGGTAATTTTTTTAAACAATAATTATTAAAAAGAGCCTTTTTCGTATTTTTTTAAATAATAAAAAAGAAAGTACTATATCACTGCACTTATCAAAGACCGTTTATAGAGAATTTAAAAATCTACAAAATGGTTTTTAAAAATCCGATCAACCGTTTCACCGAGAAAATGAAAAACGCTTGAATCCGATTTTTCAAAAATCCGTATCTTCGTTAATTTTCAATATCAGGAGCTGATTTTGAGAAATGATGGTTAATAACATATACTTTGAGCTGCTGCCGAAAAGTAATTTATCGCATTAGTAGTTTTATTCCAGTCGCACTATGAACAAAATTGAGCCTTTATCTTGCAAGGGCCGTAGATAATGAAGCAAATGGTCCGATTTGAAGTTTCAAAACGGCTTTTTAAGTTAAGATTAAAGCTACACATTGTATATCTCACATTTTTATATAAGTTTGGAGAACATTGTTAAAACCGAGACATACTAGATCGACCGTGGAGGAGCACCCAGCAGCGAAGGAGAGCGAGAAGATGAGCTTCCCGTGCATCGATGCGCTGGCTTCACAAGCATTTTTAACAATGTTCTCCAGGCTTATGTGAAATGCTGAGATATACAATTTGTAGATGTTATCTCAACTTTAAAAGCCATACTAAAGAAATTAAATCGGACCATTGCTGTCATTCACAGCGCGCGAGATGGGAGCTTGAATTTATTTATGGTACTGATGAAATAAAAACTATTGAAATCAATGTTTTATCTTTCGGCAGCTCAAAAGTATGTATTATTGACTTCTTATCATTTCCCAATCAGCTCTAATATCAGAATTTGCGGAGATGCAATTTTAAAGGAGTCTGTTTAAGCGTTTTCCGCTCTCGATATGGTCGGATCAGATACAAAAATCATTTTGTAGCACAATTATCTAAACGATCTTATCGATAAAGTGATATGGCCGTCTGCACATTATCATCAAAAAGAGCAAATAACGTGGTGTGTTTAAAGTATCTGAAAAATTAACAGTGCGATTTAATTAATCTACAGGTTATTCTGAAAGTCATGACTCAGTCAGATATATGTTAACATTAATTACAAAAAAAAGAGATATAATGATTGGAGTATTCTTTCAGTGTGACTTACAGTAATTATTGACCACCTTTTTGAGTTTGGAATGTTACTTGATTAGTTTGGCAAGTTTTAGAGCTATTTTTTGTTTAAAAACAGTGTACTGTAATTTTTCCACCAAGCATGATGACAAATATTTGTTACTTTGTCTTTTATCTTCAATCAACTGTTTATGGCAGATACATTTGTAAAGGAAGCATTAGTAAATACCAAACATGTTATTTTGATTGGTAGAACAGGTCAAACAGATAAT
The DNA here is from genome assembly GCA_019359885.1 of Listronotus oregonensis. Classification (NCBI taxonomy): domain Eukaryota; kingdom Metazoa; phylum Arthropoda; class Insecta; order Coleoptera; family Curculionidae; genus Listronotus; species Listronotus oregonensis. The sequence goes on from JAHBCN010004511.1 coordinate 13,943, forward strand.
CAAATGGAATGCTTGCTCTTTGTCTTCAAACAAGTGCTATAAGAGTAGCCTCCATGAAGATTAAAGGCCAAAGCACTTATAGAGAGGACAGAAAAATAAAAATTTCCAAGTTTATATGCAACTACAAAACAGTTTTTCCTAAGACTTATCAGCCTATTGCTGCCCAGTTCTGGTTAGTGAGTCCTGTGCTCATTTTCAATGAAAACAGTCTTTAACTTTAATACATTTACATTTTTCACAATGTGCAAAACACAATCTCACGAACGACAAGGTCAACAAAGTTTTGGCATTCAATGTATCAACAAAAACAGGAGATGGATAAATGCCATACGCGTTTTCTTAGTTCACATTTTTCCACCCAGAGGGCGTCTGGATTTTGGAATCAGATTCCTGCGTATTTTTAACATTTTTTTTTTTTTTTTATCTTTATGACAACTCACGAAGTTATTATATATGTATATTATATCCTGCGGATTATATATACATGTAAACCTAAAGTACCAAAGTACCGTGAGTGTCGGGTTTTCCATTTTAACCCGTTTCTTCTGATTGTTCCGTCAACGTTGTCCAGCACTGAGCATTAAAATCTTACGTTTCACAACACCATACAGACAACGCCTTGGTGGTGCTACCACGGACGTTATATTTAAATAACTACTACCTAAATGTCTGCCCGGCGGGGTGGGATTCGAACCGGATCGCCGGCGCGGCGAGCAAGGCTCTGACCACTGCGCTACCGGACGGACGTTATTTCCGAGCGTCATTTAAGGAGTTCAAAAGCTTTATACACAATTAAAGGTACTACCTTGGGATTCCAACCCTATATAAAGTAAGGGGATATTGTTTTACTATATGTGATATATTTTTAATTATTATATTATTATTATAGAAAAATCCTTGATTTGTTAAATCAATTTAGAGTTAGTTCCTTACTTTGAAACAATATAAATTAACTTGAAAGAAGAAGATATATCTAGAATTTAGAAAATCCCGACTTCATTTGAGATTTCCCGAATGAATGATTTTATATAAACAATGGATTAAATAGTTATATTTAAAATATTTAAATGTACGGTTAGTGACAAGTAGTAATTTTTCTTACGTAATAGAGCTTTTTATTAAATATGAAAGACTTTGTTTTGTAAAAAGCACTTTTAATCGTATTTTGAGTGTGAATCATGTTTACTTAACTATATTTCTCTTTTCTAAAGAGAACAGTTATAAATAGACGAATACATTTACCACTTTTTCATTTAGTTTAAAAGCTGTCATCTGCAAATTTTTCGTGAATTTTATGTACTTCGTTTAAGGTATTCCAATAGGGACTGATTGTTATGTAAACGCCAAGTGTAAGCTCTTGTAAGATTGTCCAAAAATCTCAAAAAAATTTTCATTTAACCAATATAATACACCGGTTGTTTTCTCAAATTTGATTCTTGCCCTGTAAGATTTTTATTCTTTAAGATAAAAAAAGTATATTAGGTACATCGCGTATTTGACATAAATATCCGCATCGTTTGCGTTGACATGTGCACTTGTTTTGTATTACTTGCAGTTTAATCACAAATGACTAGTCCTTATAAATTTAAAAGATACTATAGAGTATATTTTTTTTCCTATTTACAATAAAACATATGATTCTGCTGTGTAATAAAACCTCATATAGCAAGTTGTTGACCTTCGCCATAATATTATTTGATTTTGGCGCGGGTAACAATACTACGAGATAAGTGGCAATCCAGCCATGCAAGGCGTTTGAGAAATAATATACGATAATGGTTTTATTTGCCTGCCGCATCCCGCTACCTCCTCAATTAGTTTTTATTGGTGCTACAAACCAAAACCATTTTTTTATTTTGAAAATAAAAAAAAATTACAGAGGAACCACCTCTAAGAAATGCCGGGTTTTTTGTCTGATTTCATTTTTTATAAACAGTGAGGATAGCAGGGATTTATTATAGCAGAAGAAGTATTTTCCGGTCATCGTAGGAAGCCTACCTTATTCACTTATCTTCACATTCACATAGATACATTAACGCGACAAAAAAAAAAGTATCTGATATCTCGATTAGAAAAAGGATCACTATATATTTAAGAATTTGTGTTCATAAATTTTTTGGCGAGTGAAATAAGAAATAAGTCAGTGTGGAGTCTTCAAGTATTTACAAAAAATCACTCGTACGTAAATCTGGAAACTATAAGTAACCCATTTTACTGGTGTTGCAATATTGGACTTTAAGATTTTTTTTCCAGAAGATATCGTTGATACCATTTGCATTAAAACATTCTGCCCTCTAAACTACAGACCGGAAATCTAACCAATCAAATTCGATGTGGCTATTTTGAGTGGCATAATGTTACTACATGCGCTAGATCAGGGGGTCAGAATGTTATTGCTTGTTCTGCATTCGGGGCCAGAATGTTTTAGGTGATAGAAGATAAGTATTATATTATTGAACAAACAATGTTTGATGTTAAAATATCTGTAACTAGTTTTTGTGAGTTGTTGATAATTTCATATTTGTATATATTAACATAGTCTAGAGATTAGAATCATATTTTCCAAGGATCTGGTATTATTTTTTGCAGATATTACTTATGAATGCACGAACACATATATTTAGGATTATTCTAGCCATCATGGATATTTTATTTTATTGGTTCTGCAAAGCTGCCGCTTTTATGCTTTTCTTTAAAAGTTCCCTTTAATCTTGACATTTTCAAAAAATGTATTAATATTAATGAAATTCAATAAAACTCAGTATTCAAGATGCCTCTAGAACTTCTATTTGCATGTCAAATATCGTCGCTTTCTTCAGTACCCTTCCCAGCCCCTGATATTTTGAAAAATATTAAGTTGGACCTCAAGAAAATAGTGGCCATTAATACTTTAAGGTATATAAATATATATATATATATATATATATATATATATATACTCTCTCTATATATATATATATATACTCTCTCTCTCTCCTCTCTCTCTCTCTCTCTCTCTCTCTCTCTATATATATATATATATATATATATAAATACTTATAAAATAGATGTATATTAAAAACTATATAAAAATAAACATATATTAGTTTACCTTTATCAATAATAATAGCTTTAGAAAATAGCATTAAAAAATTAATGTTGCGGTGCCATGTTTTAATGCATGTAGGTAGTTTTATGGCATTTATCACGAATATTAATTTAACATGAAAATGTCTAAAATGCGAGCGGGAAATAAGCAAAACAAATGGCACAATCTAACAGAAAAAGCGCAACGAAATAAATCTCAACATTCTAATCCCTTATCTAGGACGTGTATTAACATTATGCCAGTCAAAATAGCCACGTCAATGCATTGGTCGTAATTAGCGCTGGATAGATTGGGTGGCAGAATGTTTTAATTAAGTAACATTATGCTACTCAAAATAGCCACATCGAATTGATTAGTCGAATTTTCAAACTATGGCTAGATTAGGTGGCAGAATGTTTTAATGCATACCGTTTGTCTAATTTGCCTCGCGCAGCCTTGAGGCAAAAGTACGTTAAAATGTCATCCTAAGAAAAACATTACTACGCAAAATTACGACAATATTTAAATCAAAAGTTATGCAATATTGTCACAAACGAAAAGTTAAAGATTTAAGTTATCACAACTTTTTAAAATCAATTGTGAATAGGGCCTCAAGGACACATATTTTTAATATTCTTGCCTGTCCAAGTATAATGGATACAGAAACTAATCTGTGGAGCTGGAATCCATATTTGCACGATAGAAAACAGGGAACTATTTAATAATAATTTTTGTGAACACTATACATGTCAAATTGTGCCTGTACAAACAAAATTAAAAAATTAGCAAGTTTTCAATAACCAAAAAACCGAATTGCCGAATAACAACAAGAATGGAATTACAGGAAGGAGTAGGGTGCGTTTTTCGAACTACGTCGTCAATAGGATCTGAGGATTTATTAACGCTGACGGATTGTCACCAACGACATCCTCTTGAGGTTAGTTATTTATGTTGTCCTATTGTTTATTTTGCGTTCTTCGTGCTGTGTAGTGCTGTGATCCTGCAAAACAAACTAGGTTTTCCATAATGTATATATTGGAGTTTTGAAAGAAATCATTGCTAATATGAATAAGTCGTAAAAACAAATGTGTTTGTTTGCAAGCCCAGCCTTATTTTTCTCACCATTCTTGCTTATTTTATCGTGGTTACTTTGTCATACAAAACAATTTCATAATTTTGACAGTGCATTGCACAATAATTCCCTTGCCACTTCTGGCATTGTTGGAACGAGTTGGGTATATGAAATAGAAATTTTAAGAGATTAGCTTGGCAGCAAAGCTAATCCTCTCAAGAAGTCAAACAGATTTTTGAAATACACGACAACATGTATTTACAAAATTATTTCTTTTATGTGTTAATTCCACTGAAAGAATTTACTAGGACACAAAAAAAATTAACAACTGAATAATTTTTAATAGTCACATTTTATTTCACAGCTCTTCTTAAATCCATAGATGTTGTTTACAAAGAGGACAATAAAGAGTTTCTTAGACACTGCTTTAAGCAGTAAGGATGAAAGAAGATGATTGCAAGGTGTAATCCTAGCCTTCGACATATTGTTTAAACAAAAACAACAAATGTCATCCCATTCTTCAATGTCTTTCTTGGTTGCTGCTTGAGAGCTGGAGTAGGTTTCTCTTTCAGTCACCAAAAAGTTCCAATAGTTATAAGTAGGCATCTTACAATTCTAAAGGTAAACCAGCAAAATATAGACTTAGGAGAATAAAAGAGTTTGAGTGGTTACATATAAACTGTAGACTCACTATAAAGCCAGCAACAACAGAATACTCATACCAAGTGGACCAATATAAATTACTCCAAATTTCTAATTTATCAACATTTAAAGCTTCGACTAGTTGTGGGAGTATCTCGATAAATATTCGCTCAGTACACAAATAATAAATAAACGTTATTAAACTATAGGCTGGCTTAGGTTCTGCGTACTGTATTCCCTATTCTCTAAGACATAAAACTACTACAACTGCTTTGGCCCACTCTAAAATAATCTTGCACAGCCATTTTATGTAGTTTGCCAGATAAAATCGTAAGTAACACTTCTGGGACGATTTCCTTGGCAATATCGCGTATTCTTGTGGCAAAGTATCCCAAAAACAGGTAAAAGAGAACTGTAGATTAGAAACCACAGCAATATTCCCTAACATCTTAGCACAAGGTCAGGAAAATCTGGACTGTCAAATTGTTATTCACATAACATAAAAAGCTTATCTGAAAGAGCAAAGAGGGATAAATTCAGCATGGGGTTGTTAAAGGGTTCTATCCATATAGATAGATAGATAGATGGATAGATGTTAAGGGTTGATGCTGGTTTGTGGCAAGTTCTCCCCTTTGCAAAGAATTGCGAAATGTAAAAATTTTCTTCTAACAATTTACAGGGTTGTGAGTGTCATAAAGCTTTGGCGCATAAGGAATGGGGAGGTAATCAGTTATCACTTTTGAAATAGATAAAGAGGTGCTTTTTTCTGATTTACGTATGTACTTTGAAACTGTTTTATGTTTTAATAAATCCTAAGATTCTTCGTTTTTTTTATCAGCGCAATAAAACATTTTTGGTTTTACTTTTTTCAAATTAAAGTCCTCGAAAAGGCAGATAAAACACTTTTTTGGCAATTTTGGCAGAATTTCAGTTTTCTAGGCTTTAAATTTTTAAATATTTTTTAACAAATACTACTACGTTAGTCCCAAAAAAAGCTATATGATGGAGTCTTTGTCAGATCTATTCATAATTTTTTTTTGTATTTTCGATATTTTGGGAAAAACTTTTGGCTTTATTGTTATTTTTATTTTTTCTGAAGAGCAAAGTTTGCCAATAACTTTTGGATTACAAAGATTTAAGATAAACTAGGTAAAGACGATTTTTTATTGAACTTTACTTTTTAGTAATATTGCTAATTATTTTTTTCCTTTAAGTGGAGTTATATTGAAATGGCTCATATCATTGTAACAATTAAGAATGTTAAGTCTTTAAAAAATATTTTTATTAGAGTAAAAGTAAAATATTTTAATAAAAATAATTTACGATATATCATTATTAAATTCAGTTTCGTGTTGATTTCCACGTTTGGATACAAAAATTTCAGGTTCTGCTATATTTGAATTTTTTTAGTTGACACCCTAATGTATGGCTAAAAGGTCTATTTTGGCCAGGCAGAGTCGAAGCTGAACTTTGGTTGAGACATGTCACCCATCCAATTACTAAGTGCCCACTGTTGCCTTGTATCGCTAATCTGACGAGAAGCGGTGTTTCAACGCGATAAAAGCTATAACATAACAGAAGTGTGGTAAGTCGATTTTTAGCGCACGCAAAGTGAAGTTTGCAAAACAGTCAAGGTGAGTTTGCATTCGCTAAGTGCGCTAAGGCCGTTGCCGCTCGGGTTATATAAGTATTAAATCACCTACAACCATCAGGGTTTTGGGATAATAATTTTCTTTGACGTTTGTCATCCCAATTTACACTAGAAATTGATTAAACTGAAGTTACCTCAATCGATGTGAGCCATTATCAAAAATGACACCACCACCAAAGAAAATATTTCAATCGGCAGTCGTAAATATGGGAAATGTGAGCAACTCTGACTATTACGTTTAACTTTTAGGTGTATTATCTGTATATTAGGTAATTTGCGTGGAAGTAATAATAATTTATTAAACGATGTTTAAATAAACGATTTTGAAAGTCATAGTACAAATGATCTTACCACCTCGTGCAGTAAAGTAGCAACAGTTACCACACTAGTGCGGTAAAGTGGCCCCTTACTACACTTAAAATAGTGTGATAAGAGATAAGTGCAAACTCTCCGATTATTAGTCACGGGAGCTTGCTTGATTTTAGTATAAATATCTGACCATCACATTCTGTTCTTAGAAGTGGTTGTACCTTATATCATTTCATTAATTACATCAAATTAAAAAAAAAAAAAAAAAAAATGCTGCTTCAATAAATAATTTTTAGGTAATGTGGAAAAATAAAGATTTAAAGTGATTGTGAGTTTGTGAGTGTATACATACCTGACATGCAAACGAATATAAATTATGCAGTTTTATAAAAAATTGTTCCACATTATGAATTTCTTCCATTATTTCCGATTTAATATTTAAAATGTATTCCATAACCATCGGACATATTCCTTAAAAAGGAAATATAAATTAAAAAAGGTAAAATGGGACATAAATGTATATATTCATATATATAGTATAATACTCTTACTAAAACCTGGATTTATTGAATCTTCAGAATCCGTATTATGAAAAAATGAAGCCATTTATTACTAAAATTTTGATTAAACTATTCCAAAAAAGTTGTTGATGGATGTCAGAACGACAGCTGTCGGAACTTTGCTAATTAAAATACTATGATATAGGGAGTTTATAAGCTAATGGACGGGGAGCTAGAGCCGAAAATCATCATTATCAGTAATATGAGAGTTCTCCGTAAAATATGTTTATTTAGTAGTGATTTCATCATCTCGCTGAGCTGGCGGCCTATTGGATACGGGGGTGGCAATGGGGGTAAAAACAATCACAAAATTACAGGAAAAAATTCGTCATCGATAATATGTCAGCCATTTTAGCCCGCAAAGTTGAACCTAAGGTGTATAAATCCAAGGGCTGACAGTTAGGTGGATACCCGAGGGCAGTAGAGCAAAGTCAAAATTATCAAATTGCCACTTTATACAGGGTGTTTTTTAGAATTAAATGTAAATGTTAGGGAGACGATTTTGGAATCAGTTTTGACGAGCTTTGTATGAACGTATGTCCTAAACGTCCTAAGTTTTGAGATACAAGGTAGTAACATTTTCAAATAAATCATTTATTATTAATATCAGTAATGCCACTTTAAATATTTTAATAAAATTTGGCATACCACCATGTATCAAGAGAGGCATTTTTTTAGTGTACTCGCCACCAGTAGCGTTTAGCCTGAAATTCCCAACCTACCTATTTTGGCAGATATTGATGGTACGTCACTGATTTCTCTTAAAATAAAATATTTTAAATCCCCAATCATATAAGCAAAGATTAATTCTGATTTTTTGTCCGATGCACAGTTTCCTTAAAAATAAAAACCATTTCTCTGCATGATCACAACAACCTGTATACAGAGAAATATCTAGATTTAATTTATCTAGATGAAAACCGTGCATCGGACTAAAAAAAAATCAAGAAATCAAATCTGCTCATAATTTTCCGACACATGGTTTTCACCTAGAAAAATTAAATATATAAAGATATTAAAATTATCTATTCTATCGATCTAAAATATTTTCAGCATTGCGACGTTGCCGCTTCTATCAAAAGTCCTAGAAACTTTATTTTTTTAAATGGAATACCCCCTATATTAACAAGTTTTTATATTCGCCCTTTATTATAATACTTTTATTAATATTGCCCTATACCTATCTCTATCAGTTTCGAGATAAAAAATAATTTGTGTTTAATATATATGGTCAAAGCAGCATTTAATTAAGCAGTAAGATCAGTGCTCTCAATTCATGAAAAGTTGATGTTTTGGTGGTAGTTTAGACAGACGGTGTATTTGAATTTTGCAAAAATCGACTCCATATCATACAGGGCGTGCTAAGAGTACTGTATTTCACTGTTTCAAAAGGAGTCAAAAGATTATTTTCAAATGAGCCACCTGCTTATTGCTCAGTAAATGAAAGGTGAGGAGGGGAAAGAACTTTTGTAAGATGACATGTCCCTGTATACTAAATCGTGAGTTTGTAATAAACCACTTTAGTATTTTTAAAGAATTTAATTTTAAAGTAACCATCTGATATCAAACATGACGGTTTGGTGACTTTTACCAAGTAACCTCAACAGTTATTGACGGTGTTTAAAAAAATCTTCAAAGTGAACGCAAATATTGATTATTCAAACAAAGTTCTTATAAAATTATTTATTTTACACGGACAATGTGATCAAATCATTACCAAGTTGAAAATTTAACAAATAATTCTGATTAACACAATAAACGAGAAGGTTTGTACGACTGCAAAATAATTCCACGTCCTTTGGGGCTCCGGAAATTTAAGCGCCTCCCAGCATTGCAAAACCCGTTGCTTCAAATGAATACAATATTGTTAACGTTTTGGCATATTTTTATGCGTATCCGAAGCTTCGTTCGTAATTTGAAGAAGATTGGTGTATCATATGCTTCAGTACAACGAATTTTGGGAAAATCCACAAAATACATCATATATAGTTTACTAAAGTTCAAGCCCTTAAAGCGGAAGACTTTGAACGTAGAGTGCATTTTGCGGAAACCCTTTAATATTTGGAGATCAAGTTTTTGTCAAAAATAATTTGGGCAAAATGAAACAAAACTACGAGGATACAAGTTTTTAATAGAAGGAATAAGCAATTTGGAGCTGATCATAATCCTCTACATGCTTTCGAAATGGAGTTCGAAGAAAAATTTATTGTAATGTTTTCTGTATTTTGAAAGAGCAAATTAGCTTTTTTATTTATGATGACACACTCCAATGCTGAGAGATATCGAAATACTAAGGACGGCTGTTGCCGAGTTCGTCGATAATTTGCCTTTAGAGAATATGGGGTCGTGGTTTATTGGACGAACAACTCATTGCACCAGGGGTTTCCGAGAACTGCAAATGTTTGAAAAATCGTTGGTTTGAGAGCCTCAGAGGAAGAAGAAGTTTAGGCGCTTAGGGCCATGGATTGGCCACCGAGATCACCCGATCTCACGCCGCTTGACTTTTTTATGTTGTGTTTTAAAATAAAGGAGTGTGCATCACTCCTACTGCCTAGAAGGGCGACTACAAGCACATTCTAAAATGTTTAGAATGTAATGGACAACATTTCCAGCATTTATTGTAAAATTTGTTATTTTGTTTACAATCTTGTTATTTTTATTCATCTTAATTATGTTATTTTTCTGTACTTTCACATGTTAATTGAATTAGTTTGTAGTCAAACTGTCATAAGCAATCTTCTTTGGTTGTAAATTAAATTCTTCAAAAATAATTTTCTGCAGCAGCTTTAATAAAAGCAAACTTAGTGGTTGGGTATGGACATGTAATAATCGCCAATGACGTTCTTCTTCATCTTTTATTTTGTTGAGTAATATAAGGAGTTTCATTTGAAAATGATCTTTTGACCCCTTTAAGAATAACGAAATAATAGTAATTTTGGCGCACTCCCTATAAGATATAGATCGATTTCTCAGTGTAAATTAAATACATCGTATCAGTCTAAACTACCACCAAAATTAACATTTCCATAAAATTGAAATTACTAGTTACTTAAGTTTAATTAGGGCCATGTTTTGGACCATATTAACTAAATTATTTTTATCTCAGCTCCGATAGAGATAGGTATAGAGCAATATTAACAGTATTATAATAAAGGGCGAATATAAAAACTTGTTAATATAGGGGTGTTCCATTAATTAAAGTTTCTAGGACTTTTTAATGGAAGCGGCAACGTCGCAATGCTGAAAATATTTTGATTGATAGAACAGGTAGGAAAATGTAAGATGCTAGAATTTTCACCGTGAATCACCCTGTATATATATATATATATATATATATATATATATATATATATATATATATATATATATATATATATATATATATATATATATATATATATATATATATATATATATATATATATATATATATATATATATATATATATATATATATATATATATATATATATATATATATATATATATATATATATATATATATATATATATATATATATATATATATATATATATATATATATGTATATATATATATATATATATATATGTATGTATATATATGTATATGTATATATATATATATATGTACTTAAATTTATTAAAATATCTAAAGTGGTATTACAGTATTAATAATGGGCGGTTATTTTAAAGTCCACCACCCTGAGTCTCAAAACTTAGGACGTTTAGGACATACGTTCATTTAAAGTTTTCTTCTTAAAATATTGACATTTAATTAAAAAACACCCTGTACAAAGTAAGCGCTCGGGATTTGACCCCGTTTTACTGCCCTCAGTATATCACCTTAATGTCAGCAATATTGATTGGGGTTTAACTTTAAGTGGCGAAAATGGCTGACATATTATCATTGACGATTTTTTCCCAAAAATTTTGTACTTTCACTACTGTTGCTGCCCCTGTATTCAATAGGTTGTCAACCTGCAGGAACATAATTTTTCAATACACCTAAATGAACATATTTTTTACAGAAGAAACTCCATATTACTGATGACGATGATTTTTTCGTCCTAAGCCCAGACTATAAGTTATAGAAATCATTTCTAACTCTGCCGCTATAATGGGAACAGAATTAAAATGGAATAATTGCTTAATTATATAACCCTACAAGGCTTGTGGTGGCAGTCAGTCTATTTTAATATTTGGGAGAAAATGGGCTGGCATACATTTAAGTTTTCACTAATTAAGAACCAAAAGTAAAAGTTTTCTACTATAGCTTCTTAGAAAATGCCGTTTACCACATAAATAGGTAACAGCACTTTACCTCCATTGGGAGGTAAATTTGAAAGATTCAAAATGTCTGGGGAATGCGGATTTTTAAAAGTTTAAAATTTGGCTTCTTTTAAAAAAAAATTTGACAGTTTTTTTAAAAAACGTCAATCATTATATTGTAAACAATTTCTTGCAACTTAATACCTCTTTGATGTTTTATCAAAACACAAAATCAAAGATAATTTTTGAATTTGAGGAAAAGTAACAGAAAATATTATATACTTTCCCTTTACTTAAAAGGGGTTTTCCCCCGGATTTTAATGCCCCCCCGCTTCACGTCGTGATCAATTATCCATGGAGGAAAAAATTATTTTCCTCCTGTTATATAAATAACTATAAAAGGAATATTAGGAGATCACCAGCAGACGAAAACCGGGAAATAACTGCACATTCTTCCCTTTGCCACGAAATCTGGTTTCGGTATTTTGGTGACCCTCCCAAAACTTCCAAAACCTAAAGACACCAATTGTTTCAGACGGTAAGTACAAACCACCGTTTTTGAGACAGGGGATTTTTTTCCAATTAAATTGGTGTTTAATTTTTCCTTTCTAAAGTTTGTTTTAAAAAAAATGAAAAATAGTACAGATCCATTATCCGTTGAAAAATTGAGGTTCTTTATTGGGAAGTGTGTTTTTTGTTTTAGCATAAATTACTTTCTTTATTAACGATTACTTGTGAGTAATTGTAAAAATTCTTGACGTATGAAAGTAAAAGACTCATATCAAAAAATGCCTTTGAAATAAACTTAAAGTTGGGTTACAAGTTATGTATGACTAAATAGAAATTTTTTCTAAAACTTTTTAAATTTATATTTGCTCGGAAAAAGTCATCAATGGGATAAGTTAATTACGTTGATATTTTTCTGCATGTTTATGATATTAAATTGCCATTTTTCCCAAAAACCACATTCTACAAGGTTGTCCGAAAAATATGCCCACCCCGATAATATCGCAGGGGAAATTTTACTATCGTGTAGTATAGTTTGTCAAGCTAACATTTTTGTGTTGTTTACATGTTCAAAAACAAAATTCTGACCCCAACGTCAAATCGTGATTGGCGTAAATCCCGTAATGGATTAACGCTTTCAATTTTTTTTATTAATTTTTTTGTGTTTGGGTGTGTTATTTCTGTTTTAAAGAATTAGTTAGATTAGGGTCTCAGCAGTGTTTTATCATTTGAATATTTATTTTTATATTTAATAATTTATTTATTTTGGGCTAAGTTTTTTTTTTTGGTTTTTTGAAAAAAATAAAAAATGATATTTTTTAAATTTAAATCATGATTATGTATTTCAGTTGGAAAAAAATTTTAAACCCACTTTGGGGGCTGTGATGAGTCTGAGGTAAGAAATATAATCAATAATATTTTTAAAATGATGCTATCAAATAGGGGTCTTGAGAAGGTAAAATAACTCGTTTTGAGATCATAATCAAAAATACATTCAGATGGCAATATTTTAAGATTTAAATATATTTATGAATGTATTTTTAGGCTGAAAATTGTGGAAAACAAAATATAAATTTTTAAGTACCTAACTTAGGGTTAATGGAAAAACATATGTGCACGAGAAGGAAATTTTCAAAGGTTTTGAAATGAAGATTTTGGAGAAAATAAAATCTTTGGTTCTCGATGAACCTGGATCTTCCGAACAGCTCTTTCCCCAGTCTTGGATAAGATTATTTTGGGGGAAGGTAAAAATTTTTAATAAGAAAAAAAGTACTTTCCTATATAGGAAAAATTAGGGCCCATTTTTAAACTGAAAAAAACTTCTTTTAAACCTCAATAAAATTTTGTTTCTATTATCGAATTCTAGCTTCCCCTTACACACAAACTTTTGAAGACCCGTTTTTTTTTTAAGAATTTTTGGGTTCTGCTCCGAGCATTAGCATTTTCCACTTTTCACCTTCCCTCTCTGGTTTGGGGACTACGAAATCGCATATTAATCTGACTTCACCTAGACAGTCGTAGTATGTGAACACTTAGACTTTGCATAAGGGTATCCTGAGAAAAATAATTTATGATATGATTCTTTGATCCCCAGTTAGGGGTTCTTTCATGGGAAAATGAAAACCTGTAGCTCTTAGACAAAATTAAACACAGAACACACTTGGGGTTCTTATAAAACAAAAAATATGTTTAATTAAAAAAAATAATGGAATACTTTTATTTTCCTTGGGAAAATTATTTAATGTGTTCCCAAAAAAGTTTGTTGATGGTTCCGGGGAGTTTATCTAAAACAACAGGGAGATTACCATGGCAGATGGGAAAATTTTTAGAAATGGGTTAGAGAGTCTACCCCCAATTTTAAAGGCTTTCATTGGGAATTTTGTATTTCCATTATAGGTTGTTAGAAAACTGGCCATATTGTAAAAAGAAAATATATTAAATGGGTTAAAAAAACCGGGAAAAATTTCTTTTTCCCAAAACAGACAAAATGATTTTTTAGTGATTCTGCCTACCAAAATTCCCCCAAAACTTATGTCGTCGATGCTCTTATTCGGGGGGTGGTCATCAAGTTTTGCCCATCCATATCATTGTGAATTTAATGCTATTGGAAATAGTATATATTTAAAAATAATAAGACAATCTCTATTTTATGGGACCCACATTATTAGTATGTTAATATAATAAATTATAATAAAAGTCATTAACAAGTTATCATGCTTTTTACTTTTATTTTCTTTATTAAACTACATACCTTTTTAAAAATAAAACTAATGCCAAGTAGCTATTTCATTTAAGCACATTACATCAATGGCCACAGTAGTTGCCAAAATGCTTGAACTCACAAGCAAATACAGCCAGCTGCTAAAACGCCAAACCTACCACTTTGTCTGCTCTCTTATCTTAAAGTGTCCAGACTAGCTCTGCTGTGCAAATTACCAAAAACCATGATGAACCACTGCCACTTCTAAAGCCTTAAACACGACCTTCCAACGTTTTTGATAAATTTGATACACATAAAATATAAGCATCTTATTATTGCGATACTCTGAATAAAATAAATGAATTATTACTATTTGTTTTATTTATTTTATAATTTAATATAAGAAGCAGCTAATGAAGTTATATCCAGATAAAATAAATCGACTTATCTTTAGGCATCTTTAAAAAATTGTAAATTTACATAATAAGGGATATCGAGCCATCGCCCATAGTGAGATATTTTATCAAGATATTTCAATTCAACTGTAAAGAGTTTGCCTGCAAATATAACAAAACATAACAAGTCTATTTGATATTTAAGAGCAGTGTGCACTATTTTATATTTTTACGTACCTAAGCGCTCTAATTGAAGGTGTATTTGGACCTAAGTGTAAATAAGTGTAAACTATTTCTAAATAACAAACAATAAATAACTATTAATCTGCTGCAAGATAAGACTGAAATGATAATTTTAATAAAATGCTCTGGCCAAACATCAAGCTTTCACAATTTATGATATGAACCTTGAAAAAATGCTGATGATTTGGTTATTGTAATCTAACAACATTTTTAAGACATTTAGAATTTTTGAAACTCCTTCCTCAGTGCAGTCCTGACTAAATTCTTATATCAGCCAACTTAAATCTGAAAAGAGCAAGGAATTTACTAATATGTAGATATTCGCATTGCCAACTAAAAATGTTAGCTTGGATAAACTATACCTACATTCTCACGTAGACGGCTACTGTCGAAATTTCAGCCGAATCGGACTAGTTTTGTTTTGACCCCGTGTGGAAGTGGGTTTGTTCGCGGATTTTAGAAAAATGGAAAAAAAAAACAATATCGACCGGTGATTCGATTCTTGTTTTTGGAAGGGAAATCACGCAGCAGAAATCAAAAGTGCTTGGATGCTGTGTACGGTGATTCTTCTCCTTCGATGGCGACCGTCAAACATTGGTTAAACGAGTTTCAACGTGGTCGAACATCGGTTTTTGATGAACCACGCCCAGGTGCCCCGAAAACGGTTACCACGGAAGATAGCATAACGCCGCCAAAACATGGATCTTCTGGTACACACCAGAGGCTAAAGAACAGTAAAAATAGCGGACTTCACCCGGCGAACGTGCTCCAAAGAAGGCAAAGACTGTCCTATCGGCTGAAAGGCGATGGACACCGTTCTGGGATTCTGGGATGTGATCTACATCGACTACCTAAAGAAGAGGGAGCAAAACGATCCACAGGGCACCACTGTGCAGTGTGGACCGATTCAACACCAGATTACAGAAAAACCGGCCCCGTTTGACGAAGAAAAAAGTGCTCCTACACCGTGACAACGCACTGACTCACACTTCCGTCCTCGCCACGGCCAAATTGGTCGAATTGAGTTACAGACTGCTGCCTTATCCACCGTATTCTCAGTTTCGTGCAACCTACTTTTGTTTCCAAACTTGAAAAGTTGCTCGCCGGGCGAAATTTGAATCGAATGCGGAAGTCATCGCCTCAGAGATGCTTTTGCAGACCTCGAGAAAACGTATTTTCAGATGGATTAAAGAAATTGGGTACATCGCTGGAGTCAAGTGTATCAAGCTGACTTGGGAGATGCTTTGAAATAGTCACTTCTTTTCAAAATTTTCGTTTTTTAGGCTAAGTGCCCATCAGATACCACTCGTTCGTTCTAATACAGACTAATAACGAGTTGAATGTGTTGTAATGGCATAAACTTTAATAAAAATAAGTTTTTATTGTTTATTGAGTTATAAAACGTTTAGAAAAAATTTACATTTTAAATCTGACTGACAAGTAAATAAATAATTATTTAAATTGTTCATTTATAACATTAATAAATTGACAATTCTTAGAATATATCATTAAAAATAAAAAAAAACAAAATTTTCAATATTATTTTATTTGGAAATATAAAAAAAATACTTACTATAAAAATTACAAGCTCGATCTACTTACAGAATTTGATTGTTACATAGAATTAATGACAAACTTTAATTTTATTGGAAAATGTTAAATTCCCTTAACAATTTTTCTCAAAATGTCAGTCTGATTCTGGGTATTTTCTTTACTTACAATAAAAAAATTTAAACCCCAATATCGGGGTTATTCAAAATAATTCCACACCATTGGTAACTTAACCACAAAATTATTTAAATTAGGAACTAGAAGCATTTTAAGCCCTTTTTTAAAATTGAAGACTGCAAAAAACAATTGATTTGCTTTTGAGTTTGATAGTCAAGTAGTATTTTAAAAAACTCCTTATGCAAAAATCTTATAATGATTGTTCTAAAAAATATCTTTAAATATTAGGGTTTTTAAAAAATTTTAAAGTTTGAAAAAAACAATATTAAAACAGTAAGATCAACCGCATAACCTTCAGGGTTTGATGGCATTAGAATAAAGTTGAATCTAAAACTAAAACCCGTGTAATTAAAATTTTAGAAAAAAACGATAATTTCTATTACACTCGATGTGTTTATAAATTTTTGCTTACATGCTTTATTGTTTACTTATTAATTTAAAAAATGGTCCTATAAAGAACGAGTGATATGTAAGAATGTTACCCAGTGTGAAAGAAAATCATCTTTAAGAGCATGAAATATCTCGCTGAATTTTTCTGTCGCACCCACTTGGCTAGTTGTCCATTTCACGAACTGGTGCCCCAGTTCATGAAGTGGAACAGATGTGTAATATTATTTTGTTTCACTTCTGGATATTTTCTAGTTAAAAAATGGATACGTAATTTTCCCACTTAGAGGGCAAGACTATATTCACCTCTGGACACAAAATCATCCAGTTCCTGTACTGTATATTTGGCATTTGTCCTTAGTAAAACAATCAGTTGTGGTGATTTGAATGGCATAAAACATTATATTAAACTACTAAATTTTTTAATTTTCCCCAAAGATAATTTTTTTCGCTCGTTTAAATTGGAAAAACAAAACCCAACTAACCAAAAATGTTGGGTCATTCTTTGTTTTATTAAATGATAAATGCCAAATATACGTACGGGAACTGGTTTAATTTTTTTATCAAAATTCTTAATATCTCTTCATTTCACCAATTGGAAAAATGGTATATCCATTTATGAACTAAAAAATATTGTCCAGATGGTGAAATAGAAATATTTGCACGACCCGGTTTCCCCTTCAGGAACATTGGTTCTTTAAATGGACAATTACGCCATGTAATTCGACATTCCACTTCGCATTCAACAGCTAGCATGCCCCCAGGATCTGTAGCAAATCGGGGAATTTTGCAAAACAGATGTGCTGGCTTCGTGACAGTCAAGGGACCAATGATCACTTTGGCTCTGTGGCATGGTGGCGCAGAGAAGCGCGGCAGCGGGGCAACAAAGCTATCTAGCCTACAGAGACAGGCCTCCCTAATAATAACGGCTGCACCCAAAAGCGCCATGAAGCCCTCGGACTGCCTCCTCTGCATATTTCTTGGGTGGGAGGCAAGGTGGGCAACCTCAGACTCTATCAAGCTGTCATTAACAACCGCAGGCGTATCATTGGGCACCGGTCTCCTCCAAAGGGGAAAGTCCTGACCTGTGACAGACTGAGAATGCCCTCAGACATAATTCCTACAGCAACCAATTACAACCGCCCTACAATTAGCTACCCACAAAGGGAGGACTAAATCGAAAACGACCGACCTGCTCCCCCCCTGACATCTGTTGGTACACCGATGGCTCCAAAACCAAGGACGGTTTTGGAGCTGGAATAAATGGACAGAGGCCGAGGGCAGAGTTTTTTCCCTTTTGCCTGGGCACACCCGGCACCATATTTTAAGAGGAGGTATTTCTATTGAGGATGTATGCTGGGTCGCTGGTTGATCGGCGCACACGTAAGATAGTTAAAATATTCTTCGATAGTTAAGCGCTCTTAAGGGTCTTAAATCCAGCCGGTGCAATTCGAAAACCCCTGGTTTCAAGGATGCGCCCGACCAAACTGGGTCAAAACAATAAGGTTACACTACTGTGGATACCTGAACACGCCGGGCTGAGGGTAATGAATCCCAGACCTCCTTGCCAAAAGAAATTTGGGGGAGACAAATTCACAGGCGGAACCGGTCATCGGGATATCCCTTTTGGCGGCCAAGCAGTTCATATCAGCTTGGGGACAAAAAAGAAAATCTTCGGGACTGGCGGGCTTGGAGTCTCAGACACTCAAAAGGGCCTTTTGCCTAAACAAGAAAAAGGCTGTGAACCTACTGGGCAATCAAGAGTACACCTTAAAACTCTAGTGGGACTATACAGAAAACTCAGATTAAAAATACCACATACACAGATCGGCCTAGCGGAAGACGCCGAGGGGCCCCTCCTTGCATGGAGGGGGTGAATCGGCAGAACACATACTTTTCGTGCCCCGCACTGGCAACGACTAGGATTCCGAAACCTCGGCACTGACACCTTGTTGCCGTGGGAGGTGAAGATTTCTCCCAACCGGATCATCAGATTAGGGGGTGGACCTGGTGGGAGAAATATAAAACGGGGTGAGCCACAATAGACCGATCGGTCGCGGTGGAAGTGTTATACCCACTCGCTTTAAACCTACCTACTTTTATTTTATGACAACCCCAACTTGGCAAGGGATTTTAAAAAAATTTACAAAAAAATTTTAAGCATTTCTTAGATGGGAAAAGGATCTTATAAGTAAACAGAATCTGATTTTAAGAGGATGACGCACCTGCCCACAACCACGGAAGTAAAATGATCAATGGGAAAAAAAGAGCCCCATTCAGAGGCCTTCCCGATCATTAGACTTAACGCACTTGATTTTTGTGAGGATGCCCAAATGATCAAGTTCACAAACAAAAAAGGGACGATAAAGTTAATGTTCCCAAAAATTGTAGTTTGGGAAAAGATAAATCATATAGATTTGAAGGATTAATGGCTGCTTTAGCCGAAAAACGTGCCGGTTTTATTAAGAAAAGGGTGGTACCTTCATCTAAAAAAAAAACTTGTGATGTTTTTTGTATTATTAGATAGTTATGTAGATATAATCTTACTGTTTCAGTTGAGTTGGATAACTTAATATATTGGGCATTAATTTAAACAACCCTGTATTATATTGATGATCAGACAGACATTTGGGGAAGCTCTAATATAACGGGCTTTTTTATTGGTGCCAAATAAATGAGATTTATTCTTTATTTTTCGTATAAAGATTTGGTATAAAAAAATCAATGTTTACCAAGAAAACACCATCTTGATGACCCAAAATGAAACGCCCTGTATCTCGAAACTAAAGTATCCGATCTATTTTTACGCAAAGTTTATCCGATAAAGAAGATGTCTTGTCCATCGTCAAATTTTGTCGTCAAAAACCTGGTTCACCCTGTATTAAGAAGGCATTAAAAGGTCTTCTTGTCACTCAGAAATAGTTTATGTTATTTTACACTTTTTGTACACACCTAGTACTAAAATACACATTTGCTAAGAGAGCTTATGTAAAAAAGTTTACACTATTTCTGAGTAATAAACGGACCTAAAATTTGTATAGCATAATTCAGTCAAAGCTTCTTATTCGCGCTTCCTTCATTCGCGTTCTCACTATTCGCGGATTAAAAAAATGCGACCCAATTTCTATATTCGCGGCTAATGAATTCTTTATTCGCAGATCTAATCGGTACATCGGTACATACACATTGATAAAAAGGATTCCAATATGTAGGTATCCAATCGAATATCCTTTGTAAACGCGTCGTCAAAGGGACTAATAGCCGAAATTGCGAATGGAATAGGACAAGATGGAATCGAACAGATAGAATCAAGTAACATTCAGAAGTTGCTTGAATCGCAAGATGAAGATTTGACTAAAACCCACTTGGAGGAAATGTTAAATTCACAGCCCATTAAAGAAGAGGCTTCAACAAGCACGGGAAACGTAACATTTAATTTGAAAAAGCTTAGTGAAGGTTTAAAAATGGCAAAAGGGCTTTGTGATTTCTTTATGAAAATTGATCCGTCTATGGAACGAAGTCTTATTTTTAAGGGAAAATTGCTAATTGCACTGCTAAATATCAGTCTGAATTGACGGAGCTTTTAAAAACTGTCAAGCAAGAAAAAAATTTCAAAATTTTTTAAACCATTGCCTAATCCTGAAGATAATAATTAATCAATATGGTCAAAAACTTCAATTAAATTCATTTTTTTATATACTTGCTTTTTATTTTGTGACCTAGGAACGTATCCCCTATAATTCCATATAAATCACTATTCCATATTCACGGTTTCTATATTCGCGGCATATTTACGGAACATATACCCCGCGAATAAAGAGCTTTTACTGTATTCTACTACATTTAGCTTGTTTTTACTCCAGTAGACCTTATCAAAATTGTCCCGCTATAAATTAACCTAATAAGTTCTAAATGATGATGATGATTTATTTGAATTCTATTTACATGATTTTATTTTTAAGATCTAAATCTTGATCTAAAACTACTTAAATTTATTCTTGTTTTTATTAAAGAAGACGACATAATTTAAAAATATTATTAAAATGACGAAGATTTATTGGAAAATAAGGCACGCGCCGAACAAGGCCTTGTCAGTTTAATTTAATATAAAATATGACCGACCAACTGAGGATAATAATATTATAGGTCAATCTTGTTTAACTCAAAAATAGGTCAAAATTGATGCAACCAACGCATTTATAGCCACTTTCAAATAGTACGGGAGGCAGTGACATAATTTATATTACCAAAACACAAGATATATAAACCGTTTTCTTATCGGTTTCTTTTTTTGGAAAAATTAAAAATAAATCACTTAAGAGAGCCAATGGGACTAACTCTTTTTTTAAATTATGTTTATGTAAATAATATTTTGGTAATTGTTTAGAATCGCCGCTTCACCCATTTTTGGCTATAATAAATCAAAAAATGGAGATACTGACACAATTTTTTTAATTTGTTTTTTTTACGCGCATTTACGAATCTTTTAAGAAAAAAAACTAAAAAAAGTTTTTATTGTTAATTTTTATTTTGAAGATAAAAAAATGGGCATCTTTCAAGTTTTTTCTTCAATAAAATGCATTTATTTAGGTTTAGCAATTTCTAGGATTTGTTTACATTCAACGTGAAAAGACAAATATATTTTTTTTAAATATTAGGTTTTGGATTTTTTAAAGAAAAAACTTTAATCGAAAAATAGACATTTTTGAAGTTTTTTTAATATTCTATTTTTTATGAACTTTAAGAATAAAAATATTTGACAACTAAAAAAAAATAATTTGTAAATTTTGCAATTTAAAAAAAAATTGAAAAATCGAAAAATGAATATTTAAATAAAAATGTTTTTCCAAATTGTTTTATTTTTAATAAACAATAAGAAAAAAATATAAGTTTTTAAGAAAAAAAAAAGATTTTACAAAAATTTCAAGAAAAAATGCCTTTTAAATTAAATTTAATAATATACAGGGTGTCTCAGAAGTAATGGGATACAGAGCAACAGCAGATTTCTTAGGCCGAAATAATGCAATTAACGTAAACTTGCCTTATCCCAAAGTGGATTATAACTAAGATACAGGATGTTATACTTTTAATTTTGTTTTTGTTTTTCGTAATAATTTCTTAACTTAATGACATAGCGGTACAAAATTGGGGATTTGGGGTTTTTTGAGGCGAGAAATTTAAATTCGTCCATACTTTTGATCTTGCTGGTAGAGGGCGCCAGCTACGGCCTACCCCACTTGTTATAGATGGCATAACTTTTTTGGGCTTATTATATTGACCTTTTTGTTAAAAAAATGTTACTTTAACTTCCTCTGAATCAAAAATGTATACCTTATTTAGGTCTCTCGGAGCAACTGCTTTCGAGATAATCCCACTTTAAAGGACCCCCCCAATTTTCTTATGGAAAATGGGTTTGGGCCAATTGTTTTCAAACTTTGCAAAGTAATAGTTTTCGACAAGCTGATCAAAAGTCTCCACGAGCACAAAACCCCTCTAACCCCCCAAAATTACCCTTAAAAGTCTCCAAATTCCTAGTGACCTTTGAGGCTAACAACCTGTATCTTAGTTATTATCAACTTTGGGATAAGGCCAGTTTACGTTAATTGTATTATTTCGACCTAAGGAATCTGCTGTTGCTCTGTGTCCCATTTACTTCTAGGACACCCTGTATATATTTATTTAGTTATGTTTTTCAATGCACCGAAAAGAAAAATCTTTTGAAAAAAAAACTTGTCGATGACTCATTTCTTCGATTTTTTATGACCAAAAATAGATGTGGCCGCAATTCTGAACAATTACCATTATTTTTACTATATACCGTTTTTACCACATCTCACATTTGACATATTTTATATTCTACAGATATTAGTTTTTACAAACGTCATTTTTGACAGGATATAATTTTAACATAATTCATTTCTGGTGTTGTTTCGATGCTGCAGTTTGTTAAAAATTTAATAAAACATCATCTTTATTAAAAATAAATTAAATGAAGGGACTTTTGACGAAATTATTACTTTTAATATGAGACAATCATTTATTTTTTTTGCAAAAAACATGTTTCAAAAACATGTTGTGGTTTTAAAACGTTTGTATTTTGGCATTGAAATAATGACGTGTTTAAGAAAATGTTCTAAAACAGTTTTAATTAGCGTAGTAATGTTAACATTTTTGGACATCGCAGTATTTCCATAATGGACTTTTCATACATAAATAATTACTACCTCCAAAAACCCTCCATTAATGTCTAGGTATCATTTAGGCAGAATCTACGGTTTATTTTGACCAATACCAGCACCACTGGTAATTTTTTTTGGCTACGTTCGATTAAGAAAAAGTAACCGAAAGTTGCCTTGTTGCCAAAACAGTTTTTTACATAGTAAGGACAAACTTTCTCCACTGCAGACCCATTTCACACATTAGACATAAACCAAATCAGCTTAGAAGAAACAGATTCGAAAATTATGTAGCTGCATCCCTTACTAAGAGCCACTGTCAGTCGGATTGCCTATTTTTATGATTTAAAATAGTTTATAAACAGAAATAAGTTTAGTCAGTAAATAATACTAGACTATAAATAAACAAATAGACTAATTCTAGTTTATTCCGGCATGTAGTCTAAACGGAAGTTCGTCTTATTTTTTGGTAGATAATTTAGAACTAAATGCAAAGTAATTCTGACTAATTAACAAAAGTTGGGTCAAATAAACTATTCGTCGGGTCGGTCTATTTTATATTTTGTGTTGCAATAAATTTACGCAGGAAGAAACTAAAATCTATGCTTAATATTTTTTCTATAGTATTTTTCAAAATTAAAATCAAATTTAGTTCTTGAATAAAACATTGATTTGTTGGTTAGGTATTGTTATATTTCACATTTAATGTTACTAAAATGGAATTTATCTCTTCAAGATAATATAAGGATGCAGAGGCCCGATCTGTAAGCAAATTTGACTTTCCTTTCTCATCTCTTTCAAAACAGTGACAACAAGTATTTAAATGAACAAGAACATTGATCCCTATTTTGACATTCTCTTTCCTTATATTTACAGAGTCCCAGCCCAAACTTCTTTTTTTAAGTGTTGGAATTACAAATAAAGATTTATTTTTAATGCGTAAAATTTATAAATTTTTATGTTAAATTTAGATTTTGTTGGTTATCAATACTATGTTTGGTAATAATAAAATGGTTAAAAAAATTGTATGATATAGGGAGGACTTCCTTATGATCTTTGGGCGATAATATAAAAGTCTTTTTATTATTGGTTATTAAAAAAATAGATAATTGTCTCGAAAGTTGTCTCCTGACGGGGTTTTGGGCGCTGATAAAACATTTTTTTAGAAAAGTTCCTTTCGAGATATTTATCATCAAAATTGAAAATCAAAGTATCCTATTACACATCCTCCTTCTTTTTGCACAAATTTTTATTTTTCACTAAATTGGCACACACATTTTTTCACAAACGCCTTTAAAGCGTGTTTTTTTTATTATTTTACCCTTTTTTCTTTCAATGAAACCTCAATTCACACGCTAATGTGGCCGCAGCCATGTATACACTAGTAATTTTATAAGCCAAGAGGCGCTGCCTTTCAACTTGAAAGTTCGCATTTTAATGAAAACAAGTTGTAAATAAATAAAAATACAAGGTTTTAAAAGATGTTCGTAAAATATTTGTGCCACTTTAGTGTAAAAATCAAGAATTGTGTACAAAAAGAAGGGGGAATATTGTGGAAATGAGGTTGGTTTGATTTTAACTTTGATGATGAATATCTCCAAAACGAAACGTTGCCGAAAAAATGTTTTTTCAGATTTGTAATCAGCGCCCCAAAAAACCCCCGTATACCAAATTTGGTCAAAATTGGAGAGGAGGCAACTTTCGAGATAAATATAAATATAATTACCGTTGGTGCCTAAAGCTTAGCTTCATAAAAAACAAGAATAATAACGTCCAAAATATTTTTTTAGGGGGATCTTTTTCTTATTTGCAAATAATTAATACTAATCCTAAATTACTATTGCTTATTAATCCATGGTTAACATTATATATAAAATGCGCCATCAAGTTTAAAATACTAGTGTTCGATAATTTTATTTTTAAGATTAAAAAAAGGCAATATCAAATTTTATGACATTTCTGCTAGTATAAAAATGTCAAATATTTTATAAATTTACTTGACATATACTTATTATTTTACAATGTATACTTAGTCCAGTAAATGTAAACAAAGCTGTAAATTCTTCGGGTATGCTTTCGAGCGAAAAAAAGTTTATCAACATTTACAGGTGGGAAAGGGCTGAAAATGGCCTCTCAAGGCCCGCTAATATCTGCCAAAATATGCGAATTGGAGAATTTTTGTTTAGACAAAAAATGAAGATCGCCTTGTACTCTACAAAAATGGTTTTTATATAATTTTTTCTAAAAATCGATAGTTCTCGAGATAACGGGACACAAAATTCCCCTCATTTCAGCTGCCGCTCTACCGCTATCTTCATGGATTCACTTATAAGCGGGCAGACAAATTGTTCCATTACTCGGGCAATAATTTACATTTTTTAATCATTTAAATTTTATCGGAATGGGAAAAGCCGCACCTATCATTGCATATTAGTTTGGGTCCATTCTGATTTTTCTAGAATATTAAAAAAAGCAGTCAAAGTTTTTTTTTCACAATATTTTGAGAGTATTTCATTAATTTATTGATATTTTTTGAAAAAAATGGTTTGTTATTAACATTTCTTTTTTATAATGAGACCTTAGCAAGTGTTCAATGATCTCAGAAAATTTCCTTCACCATCTTTCTTGTGTTTTGATACAAAATTGTTTGCCCATCTGCATTTTTAGTAAGAAACTACTACTAATCCATCCAGTGTGGAATGTTTTGGATTTTTTAACGGCCGTTTTTGCGAAAAATATTGGTGTTGCGAAAAATGGTAAGGACCATTTTTGCAGATTTCGAGATGATCTTCATCTTTTGTCTGAACAAAAATTCTCTTATGCGTATATTTTGGCAGATATTCGGTGAAAACTCATTTTTGGGACTTTGGGGGGGGCCATTTTCAGCGGGTTCCCACGTCGGAATCGTGATAAACTTTTTCTCGCTCGAAGCATCCGCTAAGACCTAAGAATTGCGCCACAAATGAAAACTGTAGAGATTTATTTACAACTTTGGGTACTTTCAGATCTTCAGTTACTGGGCTAACTTGGCACTGATCGTTCCTCAGTTCTTCTATAAGATTTATTCTAAAAAAAAATATTTAATCTACAACACTTTGACATATAATGCCTAAGTAAATTGTCAGGTCAAACTGACCACTGACAATTCCTACCGACTCTAAGTATTCTTTCACACGGAGAGCTTTACATCTCTCGCTCCTGAGAGAAAGGTAGTCTTGGGTAGTTCGCGAACGACCTAGGTGACAGAGCGTTTTTTTAGGTAAACTACGCAAACTAGTTCGCGGATGATCCCATTCTTAGTTCATTTAACTGACTCATAGCCTCACATCAAGAAAACCGCCCCTGGAAGCTTTTTACAAAATCCCATTCACAGCACTTCATGCATATGTGTTAGTTGTAATGAAGCTTTAATTCCGTAGATTAATTAGGGGCCACAATATGGTTTAGAGACTGAACGCTTTCGTATCGAGAGCCGTGAAGCTCCCTGTGTGAAAAAACCCTAACGACAGCAATTTTTTTTAATAGAATGTTAACCGGGATCCCAAATTTTGGGTTACAAAATAGTTTTTTATATCCGCACGATACCACTAGTGGACAAATACATACTCTCTTTTACAAATAGGGCAAATATCCGAGTTATTTAAACACTCCCGTAAACAGCTAGCATGAAACATGTGCTGACAAGGAGTTACTTTAGCTCTTTTCATAGGGCTTAAACAAACTGCGCACACATCATCGCAATTCGCGATTTCTTCCGGCGTAGCGTATCTAAACTGCCCTAAAACAGCTTGTTCGCTTCTTAGTCTTTTTAGACAGTTACATATCATATCTTTTGTTCTTAAAAATACTGTCAAGTAGAATGCGAGAAACGTAAATTTCAGTTGACCGTAGAAAACTAAGAAAGTTACTAGTACAACTGCTAAACCAATTGTGTAATAGCGTAAAAACACTGGTGCATAAAACTGCTCTAAACCTTCCAAAGACTTGAGTTTTAAAAGAAGCAAAAATGGAAGAAAGAGTTCCACAAAAACTTTTTCAGTTGACATGTAATAGGTCCACGTGACAAAAGTGTATAACGTCGTTGGATGGTAATGTTCCAAACCCTGTTCCAGTCCAAAAACCAGTAACATAAACGTTACAGTGATGATAAAAGTAACTGCTTTGGTCCATTCCAAAACGATTTTCGTAGCTGACATAGCAACGTGTTTAATGTTACTATGTTGGGTCATGTTGACTGTGATTGACCAGTCTTCTTTCTCGATGAGCTCTTTGACATAGCTAACGCAATATGCTATGACGTTATAAAACATGAGAGAGTAGAGACCGGTGACTTTCTTTTGGGGGCAGTTGTGACCTCCGAAGCTGCAAAGAAGGACTCGATCACACATAATAAAGAACACCAACTGTAAAAAATAAAAATCGTTATTACGAAACTTCGCATGTCATCTTTCAATATGAGTAAAAAGCGCTCCTTTATATTATTATTGTATTCTGATTTTCGAGTTTACGATTTCAGTGATGTAATCATTTTACTTGTTAAGATTGATAATCTAAAACGCAGTAGAGACGTTATTTAAAAGTAAAAAATATTTAAAATAATTGCTCATTAATTGAACAGAGTTGCTTTAATTACAGTGAGGCCCTGCTCATAAAAAGTAAGCTAAAGACAAAAGATGACATGTAGTTATTTTTTGTAGAATTATAATGAATTTGTTAACTAGGAGTTTTCAGGACAAACAATACTGCAGAAGTAATTTAAAAGAAGGAAATATGTTTTGACTGATTGTGGTCGAGTTTCAATTAATTTTATAAAAAACTGAAGTCACAAACACTGGATCACAACTATTATTTGTGATTCAGTTTTTGAGTAATTTAAAGAGACACTTTCTTTATTCTCATCTATTTTTTCAGACACCTGTGTCTAACCAATTAATACTTGGGAAAATTTCTATCAACATATTTCTTTTACGAAATGTTTTATCTGGGAGGATTCAAAATATAGAAAAATAACCAAAACGATAGTGACGACAGTATATCAAAGATAACAAGGTAAAAATTTGACCATTTTCCTCACATTTTTTAACCAATAATGTCAAGAAATTTAAAACAAATCAACCAATAAAAGTAATTTACAGTAAATATTGCGCACTAGGTGAAAATTTTCCACCAAATTACATCGAAAAAGTAACACCTTGATGATTTTTAATTACTACAAATTTTTGGAACTTTACGCATTATATTTTGTTCTTGAATTAGCCTTATAAATATATTTCGTGCGTTCGAAATGCACTTGTCAAAAAACAATGAAAATTAATTCATGACAATTTCTAGGTAACAATTTTTTATGCAAAATTTTCGATAATTTCAAATTCACTTAACTGGAGAAAATTTCACACCTTCATCAGAGACTAGCTTTTTGTTTGGTTACCATGGAAATCCAAAATACTTCCAAAAATATTGATTCTCCATTCTCCTGGGCAATACTAATTGGTGGAACTATTTTGAATAATGGCATATAGAGTGAACTTCAGATTTTCCTTTAAAATTGAAAATGGGATTTTTTTTTTAAAACTAAAAAAAATCTAAAAAGGTTTAGAACGATTCTTAGCCATCTAACTTTATCTTTTTATACTTGAAAAACTTATTGCCGTGAAAATATTTATATTAAACTGTAAAAGTGAAATTTTCTACCTGATTCCCCTTTCAAATTTGAACCGGAAATTTTTTCCCCCAATCAATTTAAATTTTAAAATTTTAATCATTTTCTTAACTAAATCTTAAAATTCATTATAATTTAATCAATATGTCCAAATTTGTGTCCACAGGATTAAAACCGGTTAATAGTTTTGGATACTTACTTGTGTTATTAGGTTGGAAATATTATTCATCTTCATAAAGATGTTTCACATTTATCCCAAAGGTGCGTAGACTTTGAAATAAAGTTCCATGTCGGGGAATATTTTCTGAGAATACCTGAAAAAAAAAAAAAATACTACTATTTAAATAAAGATATGGAATTTTGGGTAGATTCTTAATAATGTTATTAAACATTTTTTTAATAAGCTTAAGATTAACCCTTTACAATCTCTAGCTCAACGCCAGGCCAAGAAGGGCCCTAAGGGCAAGTTTTTTACAACCGAAACTTGATTGGATAATGGATATGCGTGAATACGTAATCCACAGTTCTTGAGGCAGAATACCGTGGGGCGGGGGAAGAGGGTTTTCTCACTAACAAATATTTGGGGGATTTGAAGGAAAAGAGAAGGAACCAAAAAAAGGGGGAAGTTAAGTTCTTAAGTTGTATTGTAAAAGGATGATAAAATTGGCACTAATGTTGTTTGTTGGGAGCTGCCAAAAGGGAAAAACGGTTTTTTGGGGGAAAAGAAAATACCTATAAAGAAGACAGATTCGCCCCAGCTCAATGGTGGGCAAGAGGGAAGTTTTTTGTAAGTGGGGGATCATTAATAGACGAACAGCTTTTTTAAATGAAATGGTAAAAAAGCTAAATGTTGTGGGACCCATTCCCCAAACATGAGAAAATATTCAAAAAAAATCTAATCTGGGATACAGATTAGGGAAATCTTTCTGGTTTAAAAAAAGGGAACCCCTTTTTTAAACTGCGGGGAAAAGGGTGTAATGTTTTTCCCCGAAAAAATTATTAAACGTTTTTTTATGGGCGAACTTGGGCTCATAAAACGGATGACCATCGGCGATTTTTTTTAGCAAACGTTACTGTGTTTTGGGGCATTAAACTGTTTTGAAGTTTTTGGCGCCCCAATCCAAGAAGTATTTTAGGCTGGGTTCTTTTTCCCCAAAATTTAAAATTTAGGGTGGCTTAATAAATTGAATTTAGATGAAAAAATACATTCGAAAAATTTGGTTGAGTGGAAGGAGAAGGTTTTACAAAAAAACAAATTTCCATACTGAGCTCTGGGGACTCAATTAATTATTTGAAGGAAGTTTTCCCCTTAATTTATTGGATCCTTTGGTACCTTTAAAAAAAAACCCTTCAAGCTTAAGCACCAAAATCCCTACGGTAACCTGATGTATGACAACCAAAAAAAAAGTGGTAGAGGTTGGGGAAAAATTTACCAGTCCCCCAAAAGGGGTTTCTCTCTATTCAAATAGGGGGGGCACCCCAAATGTGTTGTTGAACTTATGCACCCAAAACTCTAGCAGTAATTAGAATGATTTAGGGTGGGGGATAATGATCAATACCAATAGATCCCCAAGAGTGTATCAAAACGAGTCTTGATATTATTAAATTTAAACATATTTAAATAAACAAAATTACCTTAGTCACTAATTATTAAATATTTTAAGTTAAGTAAATTAAACCCGACCCCATTGTTGATATGAACAACAAGAGTCATGGGGGAATTGGGTTTTTTAAAAAAAAATTATCCCCCTTTTGTTTCTAAGACAATAAAAGCAAACATCTTTATACCCCGTAATATGATATAAAAGTAAATAAAACGGGCAATCAATAGCCTCATCTCAACGAACAAAAACCCCCCAAATTAAAAATATGATTATGGTAAAAGAACGGAAATTTTTCCAAAACTTTGGGGCCTTTTAAAGAAAAACAAGCTATTAGTATAATCACAATGTTAATAAAAAATTTAAAAATTTTAAAAATTCCATCGGGATGATTAGATGTTGTTATACGTGTTTTTTCTGAAATTTTTGGTTTTTTTTTTATCTTGGGATATTCCCCGGAGGCTTAAAACCTAAGTACTAACAAACCATGTGTGTCTTAATGATCAAAGAGGCAGTGAAAAAGATATTGAAGGCAGAAGGTGCCATAACCTAGATATTTAGACTTGACAAACGGAAAAGGGGAGAAGTTTGGCCCCCCATTTAAATTTTTAAAAGAAGAAAAAAAGGTGCCTTTTCGCCCCTTTGGGGGAACCGCTAGAGCAGGAATAATATTTTTTTTACTTTTAAAAGGGGGTTTTAATTGGGGTTGATGGAGATGGGGGGAATTTTCTTAAAAAAATGGGGTCATTAATAAGGCGAAAGACCCTTTTTTTTAAATGGGAACAAGAATATTAAAAGTTGGGGAAACCATTCCCAAAAATGGGGCCGGGTTTTTAAAAAGGGTTTTTTTGGGATAGATACATACAGCGTATTACAGATTAAAGGAGGGGGAAATTTTTTGCCCCATGTTGGGGGGAGTTTTTTTTAAAGCAGCAATGGCTATAGATATTATAGTTCACAAGATTAAATAATTCATTTTCCTAAAGAACTTCGCTGCTTCTTAGTAAAGGATAAGTAGTTTAAAAATTTTTTTTAAACCATAACGAATATGTTTAAAATTAAAATAAAAGGGAAAAGTGAAATTTTTTCTTGTTTTTCAAATTAGGCTTGAACAAAAAATTAAAAAAACTGGAAAAGAATGAAAAAAATTTTCCCGAAAAACCAGTGAGTTAATCGTGAAAGAGAAAGATTGAACCCCCCAAAAAAAAATTTTCTGAACCCCCAAACCGGGGTCTTTTTTTTACCATCAGGGGGGTCAAAGGCATTTCAAGGTCAAATTCAAAAATTTTAAAAATTTAAAAAAAAAATTGAAGGCCCAAAAAACTTAACCATTGTATCTTTATGTTTTTAAGGTCGGTTAACCCCCAAACTGTACCCAGTTTGACCCTACAGGTCGGGTTAAAAAAATTTAAAGTCAAATCTGCAAAATTAGAAAAAAAAATTTAAAAAAGTATATACTTATGTTTTTCGGGTGCAAAAAAAAATTTGATCAAACTTAAAAAATTTAAAATTTTTTAGATTTGCCTTAAAAAAATCTCTTAACCATGACCAGTTTTTGGGCCGGATTAAAACCCCCGAAAACATAAAGATATCATAGAAAAACCCGGCCCTTTTTAATTTTTTGTTAATTTTTTCAAGTTTGCCTTAAAAAAGCTTTTGACGATTCGTTTTGGGAATCTAAAGACATAAGTATATTTTTTAAATTTGGTTGCTTAATTTTTAGATTTGCCTTAAAAATGCCCTTGCCCCCGACGGGGGAAAAGGCCCAAATTTGAAAAAAGAAAAAAATGAAGAAAAAAAAAGAAAATTACCAGAAGAACCAAAAAGGGAAAAAATGTTTGGCAAATACTTGGTTTTTTAAAAAAGGGAAAAAAAAAATTATTACAGATATTTTTAATTGAAATTTTTTAAAAAAAAAAACAATATATATATAAAATATTTAAAATTTTTATAAGTGTTAAAACATTTTTTTAGATGGTCACCCCCCTTAAAAAAGGGGCCAATTTTCCCCAAAATACCCTTTTAAACAGCCAATAGTGACAAACGCTGATAATTTACTGATGGGTTTTACTGCTTGACTGGGGTTTTTTGACCAGAAAATAGTCCGGGGAAAGGAAAAAAACCCCCTCCTGGAAAAATTATACTCAATATGTCAGCTGACCCAAAAAATAACCTTTAAAAAATTTTTTTGTATACTTATTATAAATTTCCCCCAAAAAATTTCCCTATATTTGAGAGGTTTGGTTTTTGGGTTTTAGAACGACAAAAGACAGGTGGGTTTTTAATAAGATTGACTGCGAAGGTTTTGATCGCTTTGTCTTAAGAGTTAGATTTTTAGAATCTGGGCCCAAATTTTTTAAAATGGATATTAAAATCACCATCGGGGGATGAAAAGTGGGCAAGGAAATAATCAGCTTGTAGTAAAAGGAAGTTATAGAATTCAATGTATAAATTATAAAAAGAGGAGCGTCAAAGTAATAGTCCGAGAGCTGGTAAACAATTTTAAGTAGGTTCTTGAAGCACTTTGAAAATGTGTGTAGGTAATTGTCAAGTTCTGGCTAAAGGGTAGCGGCCCTATGGCAAGCCTTAATTTTTTTTTTTTAATTTAAGGGTTGGTAGTACTGAAACAACACGTAACGTCATCTAAACGAGACATTTATCTAACGTGGAATCCGAACCACTCACAAACTGCTAAAAAAAAGGTGATTCAACGTGGCAAAAGTCGTTTATACTATACTTTTTTATTTAAAATACTTAAACCTTTTTGGACTAAATTTTGGGTGTTTTACCCCGAGGCCCTTTTGACCTTGCAACCTTAAAAAAGATAAACAATAACAACAAAAATATTAGCGACTTTTTTTTTTAAACCGTCATTTTTTTTCCCCCTGAAAGGCAAATAACTGAAAAATTTTAATATAAGGGGGTTATTTTAAAAATTAAATTTGGGGACTTTACCACGTTTCTATTGATAAATAATTATTACAATATTTGTTTGGTGACATAATTTTATGGTTTTTAAGCAATATTTTTTTTTGTTACCAAATAGCTATTTATTTTTTTATCAATACAATTTTTTAAAGCCCAAAATATCTTTGGGAAAAAAATTTAAAAAATTGAATTTTTTTGATTTAAGAGTAATTTCAAGCAACAATGTGAGCAATTAAAAAAAAAAAATAATAATTTTTTTAAATTTTTTTTAAAAGTTTTCTTGAGGCAATTTTTTTTGCTGCACTGTATTATATGTTTACAGCGGGCCTTGGATTTTAAATTTTTTTCTGCCTAAAAAGTGAGACATATGGCCGACTCCAAATAGATACAGAGCAGAGCAGAACAGTTAAAAAAAAGTTGAAGAAACTGACATGTTAAAAACTGTTTTCCGGGTTGGTGGCAGTGGTTTATGCCATACCGACTTTAAAAAACATGCTTTTTAAAAAA
The DNA here is from genome assembly GCA_019359885.1 of Listronotus oregonensis. NCBI lineage: Eukaryota > Metazoa > Arthropoda > Insecta > Coleoptera > Curculionidae > Listronotus > Listronotus oregonensis. The sequence goes on from JAHBCN010004511.1 coordinate 47,826, forward strand.
ATTAATTAAACCCAAAAAAGGCTTAACTTATTTTTGGTCAAAATTATGATGGTTGGAAATAAAATATTATACATCGTCGGAAAAAATTTTTACTTTGGGTCTATTTTTCAATTTGAATACACAGTGTCGCTTTAAATGTTCCAACCATTTTTAAAAAGTACCTACTAAAAAAAATGTCCCCCAATTCAGTATTTTGTATTTAAAAAAAAGAAACCAACAATTATAAAATTTTTTCAAACTTTTTTTTTTTTAAAAAACAAAATATTTTTTTCCCAAAAAAAAAAACATGTAAATATTTTAAGCAGAAAGTTAATGAAAAAAAAGTAAATACTTAAAAAAATTTTTTAAAATTTTTTTTTATAAACATGCTTCATTAGAGACTTTTCTGTTTTTCTTGGAAAAAGGAATGACAATGATTTACTTTTTTTATTTTTTAAGTATATTAAATTCCCCGTTATCACAAAAATATTAGGGTTTAAATATTATTGGGGTTTCCTTTATTTGAAATATCAAAAAAAGTAATTGATCAAAAAATTTAAAAAAAAGGGGAAATTTTTGTACAAAAAAAGTGAAAAAATACCACATTGATACAAATGTAACCCCCTCTGGGTTGGTTTTCCCCTTTTGACATTAGTATCTAACATTCTTTTTTAACGATTATTTTGTTTGAATCGTAAAAAAATGGGAATTAAGTAGAGCCCCGATTAACCGTGTGCGGGGTTTTTTGAGCTGGGGAAAAATTCCCCTTTTTAAAACCCCCTTATAATGATCTTCTTAAAAAAGTTTTGAAAATCCGTTTTTAAAATCAAAAAAACAATTTTTAAAAGTTGAAATGCTTAAAATGAAGTAAAATAAATGAATTCAAAAAAACTTTTTCCAAAAATTGACGCTAAAAAAAAAGCATCATTGAACTGATAATAAAAAAACGATCATAACTGAACTAACTGTGTTTTTTTGCAAGCAACCCCTTTTTGAACAACGAGAATCTTCAAAATTGTCGATTTTTTATTTTTATTAAAAATTTATATATATATATATATATATATATATATATATATATATATATATATATATATATATATATATATATATATATATATATATATATATATATATATATCCACCTGATTTAAATGCAAGTTAAAAGATTTTTTTTAATTTTTAAGTTTTAAAAAAATTTACTACTGTAGAATTCTTTTATGTATTTTTATGCAATTTGAAGGTTAACGAATTTAAAGAGATATATTTTTTTTGTTATTTAATTGGGTGTACAGGGTTTTCATTTATATTTTAAGTTTACTTTTAACAAAAAAGATAAAAAAAAAATTCCTATAAAAAAATTTCATAGTTTTTTTCAAATTTTTTGAGCAAATGAATGAAAAAAATTTGAGCATCAAAAAGTTAAAAAAATTTTAATAAGTTAACTTTTTCAAATGGAACACCCTGGATATTTTTACTTAAAAAAAAAAGCTTTTTTTACCCCTTTTAAAAAAAATATAGTTTGTTGGTATTTCTTTTAAAACCGTATTGAAAATATTTAATTTTTTAATTTAAAAAAAACAATGGAAAAAAAAAAAGTTCCTTTTTGGAAAAAAATTTTATTTTTTCGAACTTTAAGTATAAATAATTACAAATTTTCGACGAACCCCCACCATTTTTTTTGCTTTTAAAATTTTTTCCCCTTTTCGATTAATCGTTTTGGGGAAAAAAATTTTTGGACCGGCCCCTTTAAGTAACATTATTTTTTTTTCAATTTTTTTTCTTAGTATTTTCCCCTTTTTTTTTGGCCTTTCCCCTAATAAATTTCTTTTTTGGGGAACCAAAATAAAATCCCGGGGTTTTTAAGGGGGGGGTATTGGGGAAAACCATCTTTTGCCATACCTTCCTATCCAAATTTATTTTCCCCTTAAGATACTGAGTTATTGGTGCAACATTGTGTGGGGTGCCCCCCCCGGGGGCCAGATAATGTTTCTTTTTTTCTGAGAGGAATGTCTTCAAGCAGATTTTCGATCTCTTTTTTAATAAAATGCAGATACCTACCCCGTTAGAGGTCCTTAAAAAAATTTTGGTCCAATAACCTTACTCCCCAAATGCCACCCCCAAAATAGGCAAAATTTTTTTTTTCAGGTTGGATTTTGTGGGGTTTTTTAGTTGCCCAATAATGCTTTTCTTTTATACATTCCCCGGGGGAAATTTTCCCCTCAATAAATAAAATGTTTTTAAAAAAAATTATCGTTTTGGAGATTACAATCATTTTTGACAATTTAATCGGGGGGGCGTCTTTTTAAATTTTTTAACCCCTTTTAAAAATTTTTAGGGATGAAAAATTACTTTCTTCAATGTACTGTAAATTTTTTTCCCCGGATTTATTTGTATAATTTGAAAGGAAAGGAATTAATTTTTTGGGATTTTCAAAAAAAAAATTTTCGCGGGGGTTTTTTTTTTTTTACCCTAAAAAAAAACCTACCTTCAAAATGAAGCAAAATATTTAAATCTTTTTTTATTTGAGCCACTGTTCTTTTTTTTTTTAAGTTTTTTTCCCCAAACCGACGAAAAATTTTTGGGATCGAGTTTCGAAGGTATTCGCTGTCCGGGAAAACGTTGGTATTTTCCCATAGGAATTTTTCGAGATGTTTTCATTATTTGCGTAAAAAAGGCGTATTAGTGCGTGTTTTTGATTTTGGGGGATACCCCCTAGTTAAGATTTTTTTTTTTAAAAAAAGAAGCTCCCCCAAAAATCAAGACGTGTCAAGGTGCTGTCAAAATGTATAAACAAACAAGTCATTTTTTTTAAGGCAATGCTGATTTTTTTTTTCATTGATTTTATTAAAAAAATTTAAATTTTTTTCAAAGGTTTTAAAGAAATATCAAAAAACAATATATTTTTTAAAAAAAGGTGAAAAGAGCTTTAAAAATTTAAATAAAAAAAAGGGTTTCCCTTTTAAAAAAATTTAATTTTTTTTTTTTTTTAACTTTTTGATGCTCATTTTTTTTCCCCTTTATTATGCCTTTAAAAAAAAAAAGAGAAAAAAAATGAAACCCTTTTTTAGGAAGTTTTTTTTTTTTGTTTTTTTTATATTAAATTTGTCAAAATAAATGAAAACCCTGTACATAAAATTTTTATATAATATTAAGAAATAAATGTTCGGGGTTTTCCTTTTAAAATTTTTCCCTTTCATCGTCCGGCCCCGGGGAACAAGAAAAAACCGGGGGTTTTAAAGTAAAAAATAAAGTTTTTAAAATTTTAATTTTTTTTTTTTTTTCACACAATATGGGCAATGCATGACAATTTTAATGCAATAAAGTAGAATACATGAGGTATGACCCCAGATTCATCAATTATTTTTTTTTCCTAGGTCTGGTAAAATCCAGCAATCTTTAAATCACTGTTTGGGGACAAAATTTAAATGACCCATAAACACAAAAAAAATCGTAAAAAATCTCCAAAAAAACGAGACAATTACTTTTTAAGTCCGGGGCTGATACTGCCGAGTGGCCCGCAATCCCCCCTCCGCCTAGAAAAAACGTCAAAAGTGAAATTGACCCCCGGACCCCAAACCCCCCGACTGAAAGACGGAAAGTAACGTAACAAATTTTAAATTGTGTTGTCTGGCTGGCGACTTTTAAAAAAAAACAAACGTTCCGCAATCAATAACCAGTCCAGGGCCAAAAGGGGACCATATCCAAAAAAACGACCGATCGACCGTCGTTGAGATGTTTTGTTTTTACGCTTATAAAAATGATTGATTGAATGAACGATTGAAAAATTTTGGTCATTTGAGAAATCGGTCGATTGATTCGATCCCGTGAATGATCGAGTTACCCATCTCTACATCCGCCGAATCGACCGAATGCTCTGCCCGCGGTATTTCTTTTTACGGACGTCAGCCCGCATTTTTTTTTTTTGTCTTTTTTCGCTCAAGTCTTACCTATTAAATTGACATCTCCTTTTTTTTCAATTTTAAAAACTCTGCATCCATGAAATTGGTTTGCCATATAAGTTTTTAAAAAATAATAAAGTACAAAATGTTTTTTTTGCTAATGAAATTTAATTGTTTATGGAGTTATACATTAAATTGTTTTGTACATAAACAAATCCTTTATTTATTAATATTATTGACTTTAAAGTAAGGGTACAGGTATTCTCTCCGGAGGTTTTTAAAAGCAATATTAACCCCTTTTTTTCCCCGGTGTCTTTGAATATAGAGGATCCCCTTATGAGATTTTTATCGACTTTGACCAACTTTACTAATTATTCTTTCTGAGCTCCATTACAAAAGTGTAGTCTTTTTTAACAGTTCGTTGATTCTTCTTTTTAAAAATAACCTTGATTTTAAAATACACAAATTAACGAAACCGAATCAGAAATAATTGAAAATTTAAAATTTATACCGGGTGTCAAAGGGACATGTAACAGCCCATAACTTTTATTTATTAGAAAAAAATTTGAAATTTGGGTGATGCATCTGTTATAAGAATGCTTTTATTGACTAAATAACACCAATTTTTCACTTCCTGTTTAACCGGAAGAACCATAAATTTAAAAATTTTAAAAAGCACCGTGTATATTTTTTAGCCTACCTGATTGCCTTAAAATTATTTTTTTAACCATGTGTCCACTTGTCTTTTATATCAAAATGGTTACCAAAATCATTTTTTCCAAATTTAGTAGGCCAGACGTGACAATTACAAATTATCAGCATGTAAAAGGCGGTTAGATGTGAAGAATAAGACGTAAAAATGTTTTTGATTTTGTTACTTTTTATATAATTAATAAGAGTTAGGAATAGAGGTTAATTTTTTTTAATTTTAGAAATGTATTTTTTTAAAGCTTAATATTTTAAAATCCAAAATAGGAAACTTCAATCTTTATTTTATTGAACTTTAGATCAAACATTACTATTTCATATGATTTATCAAAATTGGTATGCGCAACTGACCTTTTTACCAAAATCACAAAATTATACATATCTACATTGTTTCGCAAATCCAATAATGCGCCAAGTAGGCAGTGTGTAATACCCCAGCATAGGGATAACAAAATGTTAAACATATCAAAAATTCATGAAAAAAAAAGGACAATTTTTTACAAATAAAAAACAATATTCAATAATTAAACCTATAACACAAAGGTGGACTAAACAATTATTATAAGAATTGTGAATGTATAATTTGCGTTTTAATGGAAGAAGTTTTCATGCTAGTTCTGAAAAATTACATGAAATAAAAGTAGATTTGTAATCTAAAGATACATTAAATAAAAATTGTTGTTTCCCATTTTGGATTTTAAGATATTAGGCAATAAAAAAATCATTTTTAAAATTTTAAAAATTAACCCTTATTCCTATCTCCTAATTGGAAAAAACTAACAAAATCACAAATAATTTTAACATCATTCTTCACATTCAACACCTAGTACGTGCTGATAATGTGTAATTGTCACATCAACCTACTAAAATTTTGGAAAAAAAAACGATTTTGGCCATTTTTAAATCAAATGACAAGTGTCATGGTTGAAAAAAAAAGGTTTTAGGTAGGCTAAAAATATATACGGGTGCTATTTAAAAAAGAGGGTTACTTCCGGTTTCTGGAAGTGAAAAATTGGTTTTATTTGTCATTAAAAGAACCTTTTTTACGGTGCATTACTTAAATTTTAAAAATTAATTCTTATAAATAGTAAACTTATGAGCTGTTACATATTCGCTGTGTCACCCAGTATAGTAGACATACGCTTTTTTAAGAGCCCTTCGCCGTTCAATTATCCACATGTACACTGTTGCCAAGTTTTGCCATTCGACAAAATTTCGAATAACGCGCATAACACTTAAGAATATGAAACAAAACGGGTAATTGAGACAAATTTGCGACATTTGTCAATTGCGACAGTTTTCAGTTGAGACTGGACAATATAATGTAATGTAATGAAGCACTTTCTACTCCGGTGCTATTGCTACCCCTCGTAATATTTTCTTTTATCAAACAATAAAGAAATTATTAAGTGCTGTCATTTTTATCATTATCAACCTAAATCATTTATCTATCCAAAAATATAGGCGCCATGTAACCGATTACCAAATCTTGGGGTACCCCGTAAACAAATAAACAAATTGGTATCTATTTTTAATGTAACTGGACATAATGTGAGTCTTTTCCATATTGATATTTATAATAAATATGTTGACAAAGTAAACAACGTCTAGTCGTAATGTCACATTTCTAAAAATAGTCACTAATTTCCTGGTATGCTACTTCTTATCAGATGTTGTTATTTATTATTTAAAAAAAGACTAATGAGTTCAATAACAATTAATAGATGTCTTGTTTTTTGTTCCACAAAAAGTGATGTTACAATGTTATCAAAAATGGTCTAACGACATGAATTTCATAATAGTTCTCGAAATCCAAAAATAATGATGGATGCAACAGATTTATAGGCACCTACGCTAAAGAGGGACAGTTTAAAGAAATTGTGATTTTATTTTTAAATTTTAAAAAACAGTATTCTGAAATTAGTTCAAAAAGCAATCATTTTAGGATTATGTTGAAACAGATATTTTTATAAGCATGTGACAGCATTAGAACAGTCGGAATTTTTACTATTTGCGGCAATATTAAATTAACTGTAAAGAGATCCAATTTAAGTGTTAATTTCTTGTTATTCTTCAATAAATGTAAGACTTATAAAGCCAGGGAAAAAAATCCGGGAAGTATTATAATTTGTAATTTTTTAAAAACACTTTTGTTTTATTGTATTTAAGTCCCTAGATCATAAAAACGTGTTTTTGAAAAAAAAAATACCTGTGTCTCTGTCTGGTAGTTTTATGTCCGATAATAAGAGAATTAACAATAAATTAAACCAAATGTGTAACAATCGTTTATATAAGTGTTTGAGTTTTTATCACATTGTGTGACTTATGGATGTAGGTTACCCGGATTTTTTAATTGGCAGTTGCTTAAAAAATAACTATATTATACATAATTTACCTGTGGAGATAAACAAAAATACAATATGTAACTTGATCTTGACATAGGTAATTCTAAGAAAAAAAATGAGATAGGTAAATCTCGCGACAAGCTTTTATATCATATAAATTGTGTAATGTAATAAATTGATTTAATTTAGAGTTTATTTTCTTTTTTTAAGTACATGTAAATAAAAGCTTGCTTTTAAGATTGTTTTTAGTAATAATTTATATTTTGTTTTTTGGTTATCGCGTTTCATTTAATATCCATAACATGAGGGTGCATAAAAACCATAGTTCACCATCTTTGGGAGTCCGTCATGTTGGATTTTAGGTGACGTCACTTAGTTAACCATGCATTATTATCTAAACTAAAGGTGCATAAAAAATTTAATTTTAATCGTTTGAGGATAACTGCTTTAAAATTCAGTTGCTAGATTAATACGGGTAAATCTGCTAAAAAACACGTCAAATCTATAAATGATATTGGAAGGTCATAAACCGAGATGAAACCTTTTGCATTCTCTTTAGAAACAGATCAATTACAAAGTGTACGAAAAAAATAGGGGATCCTACAAAAGGGGGTGTTTTTACCCCATTTTTTCACCGTTTTTACCTCCCAAGCATAAAATTATTTAAAAAAATGTTTCTTTTCCCATTTTTAATGGTTTATATAAGTTTTTGAGCCACTAAATCAGAATATAATATTGGAAATAGCATTTGAGGGCTTAGAAGGGCTCAATTCACCCTTTACACCCCTAAAACATACATTTCGCTAAAAAAAAGTTTTTTCCTCATTTTTAATGGTATAGGGTTTTTGGCTATATTTTGAACGGGTCTACACGTGTTATCTTTAGAATATTCAAAAAGTTAAAACAAGAGTTTATGGTTTTATCTGAACCGCTAGGATTTGCTAAGAAAAGAAACAATGATAAACACAAGTTGACAAATGAACATCAACTTTCTTATTTTTAATGCAATGCCCTATATATTTAACCTATTACAATAGACAATTTTTTTGATTTCAAAAATATATAGTTTGCCTATGTTTGCATTAACCGTTTTTGCAATATTTAAATTTTTAGAATTGAATTTTTATCATCCAGACCTCTTGCGTCTTAGCTAGTTACGCGAAGTGGGCTTTGATAAAATACCTATATTATTAAACAAAACAACAAATATTATAGTCATTGTCACCGCAATAAAGTTTGTCAAATTTGATAAAATTAAAGAGTTAGGAAGTTAATTATATTGTTAAAAAAAAACAACATTTTAAAAATAGCTAAAATAATCATTTAATTTGAAATTACATAATTAGGTATCATAAACACATAACTTATTCGACCCAGCTGCGACCGTTATTAAAGCAATCCTGAATATTGTTTTTCAATTTATGTCGCATCTAGTATAAACTGTGGATTAAAATGGTTTAATTCTCGAATCTCTGTTATATTTTTGAGTAAGTTCTTCTAAAGTGTGACATCTATTATAGCATATTTTATTCTTTAAATAACTCCACAAAAATAGATCCAACGGGGAGAGATCAGGACTGTTGGTGGCCAATGTATTGGACCGTGCCTTCCAATCCATAAATTATATTTATTATTAAGAAATTCTGTTACCTGAACCACATTATGAGCAGGAGCTCCGTCCTGCCGCCATATAATCTGGTTATAATTAATTACTGGCAACTCTTCCAAAAGGTTCTCTATGTCATTTGAAAAGCCTGATATATTTTTACCATTCATGTTCCCCTCAAAGCATTATAGGCCCTAAACCCTATTTCTATACATTGCACACCAAACGTTGACAGATTTTCGCCCTTGAATTTTCACAACATGTTTTTTTGAGGGTTTTGAGTAGCCCAAAAATGTTTATTTTTGTGATTAAACATTCCGCAGTTGTAAAAGTCGCCTCGTCTGTAAAAACAATTTTTGTTAGAAAGTTAGGGTCATGTTGTATTCTTATCAACATTTCTTGACAAAACTCGGTCCTTCGCATTTTATTTTCCTCGGTTAAATTTTGAACCGGTAAAAATTTATAGGGCTTATAATGGTAATAATTTAAAATTTCATAAATTTTTCACCAAGATTTATTGACAATACGGGCAACATCTGGTATAAATCTTTCTGGATCTTCTAAAAATATAAAAACGTAGCTATTAAACATTCATTTTTTTAATACTGTTATATTTACCTTGAAAATATAGCAAAACCTCCAAATCCAGCTGCTCTTTTCTTGCTATAGTTCTTTTTTTCCTAAAAACAGTTTTTCTCTGCTGAAATTTTTTAATAATATAATGGATCGTTGTTTTGCATGGAGTAACTCTTTGAGGATACCTCTTAGATACTGATTTCGTGCCAGTTTTAAATTATTAAATCTATAATAAATTTAACTATAGCTAACTCTCTTGTTCGAAATAACCCATAATAAAGAAATTCTAATTTCCCAACTCTTTAATTTTAATCAAATTTGTACCTTAGACTTTATTGCGGTGACAATGATTGTAATATTTGTTGATTTGTTTAATAATATAGGTATTTTATCAAAGCCCACTTCGCGTAACTAGCTAAAAAGCAAGAAGTGTGAATAATAAAAAATTCAATTCTAAAAATTTAAATATTGCAAAAACGGTTAACGCAAACATAGGCAAACTATATATTTTTGAAATCAGAAAAAAATTGTCTATTGTAATAGGTTAAAATATATAGGGCATTGCATTAAAAATAAGAAAGTTGATGTTCATTTGTCAACTTGTCGTTGTCGTTTATCATTTGTTTCTTTTCTTAGCAAATCCTAGCGGTTCAGATAAAACCATAAAACTCTTGTGTTTAACTTTTTTAAATATTCCTAAAGATAACACGTGTAGACCCCGTTCAAAATATAGCCAAAAACCCTGTACATATAGATTTTTTGGGCCATTAAACTCAAATATAATATTAGAAATTACATTTAATTTGATTTGACCCAAACACATTGCAAGTTAAATAAAAGCCTGTAAAAAAATCTCAGTTGTCATATGCTATTATTTTTAGTGAAGACGACACAGCCAATCACTATATCACTAGCAAACGCCAATGTGAGTCTATACTGGGTGACACCGCCACCGTCAATAATAGACCTTACTAATTTGATGCGAAAGTAAGCTCGAATGAATGAAAAAATCAAAAATGGGTGTTTTTTTTATGTTGGAAAAATTATTATTTTTTCCGCGTCAATTATATTAAAAATTCAAATTGACAAATTTATGCTGTTTATTAAAGACAAATAGATTAATATATTATCACTGATTGTGGAAGTAACATAAATAATTTTTTGGTTACCACAACCTAAAAAAATAATTTTTCGGATAAAAAAGAATGGCCGTACTTTTTTAAAGTCAGCTCTGGCCGCCATCTTGAAAGTAAACATCATTTTGTAGCATATCATTGAAAAAAGGTGTTTTATAGAAAGTTTAGACAAAACATAAGGGAGCATTTCTATTTAAAATCAGAAAGTAGATGGTACTTCCGCATAAAGTTTTTGAGGTTGAGATAATGCCAAAAAATATCATTTAAAGGTCCTATTATAGCGTAGAATTTTTAAAAGTTTATAGTCAAAACCACGAATTGATTTGAAGGAGAGGGGATATCAACATCCTGTGTCACTCGGTGTATTAAAAAATGTGGAACTCAATTAGCTCGTTAAAAAAAATGGAAAAAAACTAACATTTTTTAAATCTTTTGAAGCTATATACTGACTAAACAAAGCAATTTGATATAAGTTTGTCGGCTTACATGTATTACTATCCCGTATAGTATCCACGATAGAGAAACAAAAAATGTTTCATGAGATCTATTTTTAAAAAACCAGATAATGAGAATAATTGTCTGTTGTTAATGGGTCTTGTAAATAAATACCATAAAAATCAAGGTTTTAAATCGAAAGTTCATTAAGCAGGACCAGTTAGCAAGACAAAAGTATGTAAGATATACAACAAACATTTTTGTTAGTATGCATAATTTTTATAGTATCAAATAGCTGCCTTTTTTTTTATTAAAACGTTGATTTTTACTTTTTTGCGAATACCTTTAAAATTTAATTTAAAAAAACAATGTAACTGTCTTGTGAAAAAAGCTTGATGAAAAATGTTAGGTTCCAATAAGAATCCTAATAGATCTACCTGTATCGAAAAATGTCTAGATAGAAATTCTATCATAACTTAACTGATAAATTATCTTAAAAAACATTATGAATTTATCACTAATCTCTTTAGCAAAACAATAGGTAGGAACTGCCGATATTTTATTTTGCTTTTTTTCCATTTTTCTGATTATAATCCCATGGAAAACTATACAACACATGAATCCATTTTTTTTGTCAATATGTAAGTGTCCGGAATTGCTGTTTTAATAACGCAATAGTTTATCGTACCTTCCAATAGAATATCGTTTTTTATTTGGATCTATCACGATCTCGTGTAGTAAAGGATATATCAACACATGTAGTTGAATTTGGGACACACTGTATAACTAATAGGTCCATGTAAAATGTCATAGCGCTAACAATGTGTTCTATATCCTTACCAGCTTTTCCACTAAAATATATTGTTTGCTTTTAGCTTTGCATTTAATAAATTTAGAGATGGAAAAATAATCTGATGTATCTGTATCTACAAGCTTAATTTTTTTTTAAATGAAATAACTCCAATACTTTTTGACCTTTTCTATGACCCACACATCCTTTAAAATAGTCTATTTTCAGATGTTTTATAATTTGTTGTAAATAACAGATATAAAACCAAATTGCATCAAAAAATATCACTAATCATTATTATTAATTATTAGAACATTGTTTGTATGATTTGATTTTTGCTAATTTTGAATTTGAGCGTGGATTATGAAAGTTTCATATCTAAAGCTAGTCACAGACGCCTAAATATGTGGAACGATACCTTGAATCCATCGCCTAGTGCAGAATGCTTGTCACTTAATCGCATCACAAATAAATACATGACATTCTATAAACCTGGGATTTAAATTTGACCCAAAATTGTATTCCCAGAAGCCAACAAATGCCTCTAGTCGGAATTTAGTCTTAACATTCTTGCAGTGCATAAGATGTGCAAAATATAAAACTTACTTCAATTGTTTTCATTTCTTCTTCTTCTTCCTCCCTGGGAGCAGTCTTGATTCACTAGTCTAATTTTTGTGCCTAATCTTAAATTATCTTTTATACCAATCCTCCCATTAGTCTTGTTCCTTCTACAAGTCTGTATTACCCTGAGACTGGTTGGTAAATATATTCCTGTGGGCTCATTTCCGGTTGCCTGTCTTTTTTGATTCAATGCTACATATTCGCAAAGGATTTGGCAGGCTGTTTCTTCCCCCTCGTCGCACATTCTGCACTTTGGTCCCCATTGTATGAGCCTATCTTGTGTAGGTACCTCTTAGGTTATCGTGCCCTGTTAGCAGCCCTACTTTTATGCGAAGTCTTCCTACTTTGTACTTCTTCCTTCGTTCTTTTGGATGGGCCTCTTATGAAGCCTTTTTATTTAGTAGTTATCAAAATAACAGAGCAGGTAGTTTACGTTTCCATTAGGCTATGCCATGCCAAAAATAGCTAGATTTCTTGTGTATGAAGGTGCCAATCTAAGTAATATTATGCAAAACCTTTAAGCACCGTATGGGAAATCCACTTTAACTTGCCATTTTACTACAAATCGTTGGCGCCTCTAAGATTTAAAAAAAAAATTATCTAAAAAGTGAAACATGATAGACCGAGCGCTCGCGGCAGAAAAAAGAGACCGATTTTTTACAGGCTTGCCTTTGATGGGTGATTTATAGCCACTATCCGATAGATGCACCTATTAAGTTCCGCAACGTGTTACTTCATATATAAACATTAACTTTAATTAGCAAAAAAAAGAAGCTTCTTAAATCAACTTTTTACAGTCTGCCAATTGTTGAAGCATAAAGCTAGATTGCCAAATCCACAAAAAAGTTGCAGGCAGACGGTTCTCTCCAGTACAAGAATAATGCTAGTTCGCAAAAAAATCGTGTAACTAAAAACACTTTTTTACAGTCTGCCAAGCACAATTTAGACTAATGTGTGCATGAGATTGACGAATTTTCACAAGGCAGACTGTTTCCCGATTTTTAAAAATTTATATATAAAAGTTATTTAACCAATTTTTTACAGTATTTCAGAACAATTTTTTACAGTGTAAAAGTATTTAAATATAAACTTAACAGTTCACAATATTGAATAAACAAATGGCAGCCTAATACGACGTTATAGATATAACTGCAAACTATTTTTTTAAAATAAAAGTAAGACTTTTAACGATTTTTACAGTCGGCCATTGTATCCCAACAATGTTTAGTTAGTAAATAAACAAACTATTGAATGGCAGACGATTTATGATGATACATCTAGCGTTAATTGAAACTTTGAATATTATAGAATCGTGCGGTAGGCAGGTAACGTAGTTGATGGGGTCAGGTAAAGTTAGGTGCACTACGATGTTCTTTGCTTGCATCAGGATGCACATAACCCTACCTGACCCGGTCAATCTTTCATCACCCTGACCATGGCGTCCTAACGCCACTTGATCCCGGTCAATCCCGGCTTTTTCTGGTAGTTAAAATTTGTCATAATAGTTTTAGAATAAAATACTGAGGTTTTCTGAGTAATTACAATGACGCACATTACGTAATTGGGATTCTGGAAGTTCATTTCTTAACATCAATATTTTTCAAAATTAATTTTTAACAAATTATTTTGTATAACATCTAAAAGAAGTAACCTTTTGTGGTAAAATATTCATAAATTTACACACAAAAAGCTCAAGTTTACCCAATAATTCTTCAAATATCCCCCCACACATTTGATGTAAAAAATGTATAATAATAAAAATAAAAAAAAAAATATTAATTTAATTAATATTAATAAACTTTCCTAAATATATTTTAAATTTATTTAGAAGTATTTTAAAGATTATTAAATAATAAAAAGAAAGGTATGGGTGGAATCGAACCCAAACCTCCGAGGTTTCTGCTGTTTGCTTTTACAAAATAGTTGGCCATGGTAAAAGTACTCTGACAGAATTGGTAAAATATTATAAAATACACAAACAATGGATAATATAAGAAAATCTATTAAAACAGTTTCGAAAGCTAATATATCACAAGTAGGCGCAAGTAGGCAAACAAGCAGGTGACGTCGTTATAAACTCGACCAATCAGGAGCGTTTTGTGTTATGTGACAAACGTTTAAAAATACATTTTTTTGTACGGATTTTTAAATATATAAATTATTATTTTTAACTTACGTTAATAAATAACCATTTTTAAACTACCTTTAAAAAATCGTCTGCCATTCAATAGTTTGTTTATTTATTACCTAAATATTGTTTGAAAACAATGGCAGTAAAAATTGTTAACCATTATAAGTTTTTTACAAGTTTAACTCCGTCTGCCTATACTTTAAACTTCGTGAATTGTGCTAATAATTTAATATAAAATATTTATTGTAAAAGTTGTTATTTAGTCAATAGGCAGACTATAAAAAATTGTTCTGAAATACTGTGAAAAGAAAGAATTTAAGAAACAGTCTGCCTTGTGAAATTTCGTCAATCTTCATGCACATTAGTCTAAATTGTGCTTGGCAGACTGTAAAAAAGTGTTTTTATTACACGATTTTTTTGCTAGCATTTTCTTGTACTGGAGAAAACCGTCTGCCTGCAACTTTTTTGTGGATTTGGCAATCTAGCCTTATGCTTCAACAATTGGGACTGTAAAAAGTTGATTTAAGAAGCTTTTTTTTGCTAATTAAAGTTAATGTTTATATATGAAGAACACGTTGCGGAACTTAATAGGTGCATCTATCTATAGCTTGTGGCTATAAATATCACCCGTATCAAAGGCAGCCTGTAAAAATCGGTCTCTTTTTTACTGGGGGTCGCGAGCCCCCGAAGAAATCGAAAACCCGCAATCCTCTATTTGTATTTTTTCGTGATTGATCAAATTTTATCGTTAATTCCGAAATTTTGCAAAATTATCTGTGTTTTTAAAAACCAGAGCCAGTTGAAATTTTTTCACTGAACAATTTTTTATGGAATACAGGGTGAATCGGGAGGAACGCACCAACCTCCAGGTGAGTATTGTACACATGAAAATAATTTAATAAAACTCATATGTTCTTATCCGATTCTCATTTGTTTCAAATTATAGCGTAATTAAAATATTTTAAATAGTTTACCGCTTCTTATCACAAATGCTGTAGGTACCGATTGTTTATCCGTTTTGTTGTTCTG
>JAHBCN010004512.1:0-63022 GCA_019359885.1 Listronotus oregonensis
CGCCACGCTGGTTTGCCTAAACTAAAACTGGAAAAGCGCTTTATTTAGAAAGCCGCGGGAGTTCGTAAAAGTCAGAAGAATTATCCCTCTCGCTAGCATCAGTGCGACCCCTAAACTGTCCATCCTACCCGACCATCCTCGCGTCTTATGAAATGGAATCGTCCAACATGACAAGTGTCGACTGCTTTCACGTGTAGTTTGTGCTAACGGATATAAGTTATAACATCTATTTGCACTGTAGGAGGCAACTTAACGCGTGTCACTTAAAATTTATGATATTAGAAATGAGTTGTCTCGAGATATTACTACTCGCACATTTATATATGACATATCTCTTCAAACACTATAGATTATAACGCACTTTCAGTTATTGTTGAGATGTCTCCGTTCGCCCAACTTTAGATCACCGATAAAGGGTTAAGATTTGGAAATTATCTCATTTTGCACTTTTTGGACTTATCTACTTTTGCACGCGCAGGAGCGAATCATTATAATTATGTTGTAGGCATTTTTTTAAAATAAATTTACAATATTTTAACTATAAACACATTCTATGAATCTTTTTGCATTGCCGATGCAAATTATAAATTTATTATGGTAAAGATTGCTGCAGCGCAGGACGACTAAGTGATGGTGGCGTATTTAAAGATAGTCATTTGGGTCAAGGTTTAAACAAAACCTTATTAATATTACAGTAACTCCTGAAGATAACTATATTGTAACCTGGGACTTTGCTTTTTTCTGTTTTTTTTTCTAGGTTGTAAAAACGTTTTGTTGAAAAACTCTTTTAAAAACTGTTTAGTTTTAGAAAGTATCAAGTAAGAGGGCGGGCAACACGGACGTTGAGTTGGACGCGGAGAAGAAATATAG
This sequence comes from Listronotus oregonensis, assembly GCA_019359885.1. Taxonomy (NCBI): domain Eukaryota; kingdom Metazoa; phylum Arthropoda; class Insecta; order Coleoptera; family Curculionidae; genus Listronotus; species Listronotus oregonensis. Next base: position 871 of record JAHBCN010004512.1, read on the forward strand.
TAATAAAATCGGAAATAATGGTGGAAAAATAAAAATAATTAGTGCTACTAAGGGCGAAAAAACGGAAAAAGGAGAATTCGATCCACAAAAGTTACCTGTTTTGAAATGCTGTGGAAAAACATGTAAAATATTTGTGTGTGTAAACTGCTAAGGCCTTCACCATATTAGTTGCATTTCGCGCGGAAAAAAGTTTCAGCGGTTAGACACCAACAAAATATTCTGCTGTGAATTAGAGCTAAACGGGAGTGATAAAGCAGAAAAAGATACCAGTAAGCTAATCTTAGAATTACATCCCTTGAGAAGATTAGTTAGCGAAATGGCAAAAAAAACAATACATTGAAAGTAAACAATGGACTATTAATGGAAGAATTTCACACAACAAAAAACAGATGAAAAAACATCAACAAGCTACGCTCAACGTGACAACAGTGCTGCTGTTGATGAAGATCAGGAAGAAGCTGGCAACGTTGTTGCACCTAAAATCAGCGAGGCAGATGGCGCTGGTGACCGAGTCTCACGTCGTCTCGGGGTACTCTCGGAGCAGTAAAACGAACAAGAAATCGGCAAGAAGTAATTTCGGAACACTTGTCAACGCCAATAACGTCACCGCGGCTGACAAAAGCCAAAATTCTATCAACAACATCAAACATGATTACGATTTTGCAAGAAGAAAGTATCGAGAAACCAAAACAAGGCATCTTCAGCTCCAAAAGGTTGACAGGCAGCAGTCCTATGCTAGTAGGGATACGGATTACGATGGCTTTCAGTATCAGAAAAGGCGCCCATACAAAAAGAGACTGGGAATTGCTGAGGTGACACATAACCAAAACGAAAACAACTTCACAGGGGAAGACCGACATTTATGGTTTTACATAAAGCATGTAAAAAGGTCAGCAGATGATAAAATAATTCATAAATATATAACAGGTAAACCAGGTTTTAAGGAAAGCAATTTGACGGTAAAGAAAATTCCTTCCCCCCCCCAACAGTTGAAGAGATTTTTGATTGTAGGGCCCATGTCCAAGAAGGATGAACTGTATGATCCAAGTTTCTGGCCTAAAAATGTTGGAATCATAAAAATGAAAACTTTTAAGAACCAACAGTCCCACAGTTGAAGAATGATGTGCCAAATTTGTAAATAATGTAAATTCATACTCAAAAAATGTTAATTTGTCAAAAAATGGTTTTAATATGTCTGTAAATAATGAATTGTTAATTAAAATCTTGCACTGCAACATCCAGTGTCTGCGAAATAAAGTTCTTAAGGTGGAGGCTAAGGGCTGGGAGTACAATGTGCTTTGCTTTAGTGAACACTGGATGGTGAAGGATAAGATTTCTCAAATTGTTTTAAATAATTATTGTTTTATAGGTAGTTTCTCCAGAAGGAGGCATATACATTGAGGTTGGCTGTTTGGGTACGTTGACATGGCTGAGTCAAACCTTTTCTGCCAAGAACTGACCTTGATAGTTTGTTAACTGAGTTAAATTGTGAAATATGCACAGCTCAATCTGATAGCTTAAAGGTATTAGTAGTAACCTTGTACAGATCACCGTCTGGTAATTTTGAAAACTTTATCTGTATATTAACAACACTATTAAACACAGTAAGTAAACTTAAAAATCATAAAATAATATTGTCTGGCGATTTTAATGTAAATTTTCTTTCCAAATACCATCAGAAAACCATGTATGGACCTAGTAAACATTGACGGACCTAGTAAATTCGTTTGGTCTATCAATCGAAATAAATGAGCCCACTCATGGAAATGCGTGTCTTGACAATATAATGACTAACACAGTGTCTCTAACGGCATATGCCCTGGAAGCCGATTTGTCTAACCACAAAGCGGTTGTGGCGGCATTTACTGTTGCAGAGGCTCCCAAGGCTTATGTAGAGTTTAAGACTAGACCTATAACAAAACAGGGTTTATTTTATTTGAACCATTTAATTGAAAATATCTGTTGGGATTTTGTTGATGACCATGGCATTTCTGCAAACGAAAAGTTTAATATGTTTGTAAATTTTATTAAAAACTGTGCTGACTTACCCTTTCCGAAAAAATAGTTAAATCACGTAAAAATAGGGTAAATATAAACCGGTTTAATAATGTTTTAAACGAAAAACGTGAAACACTATTTTTTAAAAATGAAATAGCAAAAAAAAGTTCTCCACAACTTACTGCATTAAATTAATATATCGTAATATATACAGAACAGACATTAGACGAGCAAAGAGGCATGCAAATGATAAATTTTTAAAAAACCATAATTATAGTCCCAAGTCAATATGAGATTTAGTTAAAAAAAAACTCAAACCCCGGAAAAAGACATACAAGTGATGACAACAATGAGATCACGCGGGATCAGTTCAATACTTTTTTTACAGGTGCAGCTGTTAAGACAGTGGAACGTCTTCCATTTATCTTCCAGTTATCTGCGGAGGAGTACCTTTAACACTCACTGAATCTTGGTCACAACAAAACAAAATTTAAACTTCCAGATATCTCAATAATTGAATTAAACGACATAATGTTCAGCTTAAAAAATAAAAATAGCAAAGATCATTGTAAAGTAATAAAAAGTATTGCTTATAGGGTAAACGGCCCTATTGTTGGCCCCCAGCCAGTTGTTGGCACACCCAATCTTTTTATGTAATTTACGATGTAACTAGGTTGTTTAAATATTTAGAGTAATTTGGATTTCATCTGGCAACTATGTATTAATTCCACCCACAAATAATTTTAGACGTTACACTTAGTATGCTTAAGAAATTCGTGGTGTAGTGTTGTGTACTCTGTTCACGGTAAGAAAATTAACGTTTTCTTAAGAAACACAACATATGTATTTCCCTTTCATAACGATATTTACAATAAAAATAATTTGATTTTAAGTAAGTGGTTGGATATAGTTAAAATTTACTATTTCAGTAAAGTTTACTATCCTTTTTTGTGTTTTCAATAAAATTTGTAGGTGCCAATAACAGAGCACAAAATTATGTTAAATCTAGTAGTTGGCACCCCATGTCAACAACTAGCACTTTACAAACATAAAAAATGCCAGTGATTGGCACCCTATACTTTGAGTAAAGTTTTAATTATTCTGATGTTTTAAATTTTGCAAATTATTATTGGACGATCTGCTCTCATAATTTTGAAATTCATTTGAAGCTAAAATATGTAAAATTATAATTGATTTTTGAAGTATAATTTGATTGAAGAATTTTATAGTTATTGTCCAATTAACGCTACCAAAAACATGTTTTTTTTTTACAAATAATTAAGGTTTTGCTATTGGCTTAAGATTTTAATACTAAAATAAGAATAAATTTAATGCTTTTCTTTAAACCAGCAATAGTTCTATAATTTTAACGTCAATAACTTGGGTGCCAACAACTAGCTTATTATATAGCGAGAATCCAATTGTTAGCCCTCATATGTTAAAATTTGATCAAATACAAAATGCATCATGAATGGGAAAATTGGCAACACCTCATAGCGCTCAACAGTGCACATTTAAATGCTACGCAAGACGAAGAAGTGTTGCCGCTATTAACAAAATAGTAGTAGATTAAAAAAAACTTTTTCTAAATATTTTGTTAATTATTATAAACTTTATTATATATTCGCTTACAATATTGCAGTATTTTTGTTTACAGTAGTATTTAAAGTCAGAACGAGTATTTACGATTTATAATATCAAACTGCTGTTCTTAAATAGTTAAGTTTAAATATATTCGCGTACTACACACTAGGTATTTATGTATTGTTTCTTTAAACATTCTAAAAATCTATTAGGTATGCCTTATTAAGAATAAACATGATGTTATAAAAATGCTTTAGCAAGAGATACCTTTCTGCACATTATTATTTCTTTGTTATAGATGCCTAAAATTAAAAGTCGCAAGATGTGCTTGAAATATACCGAAGATGACCTTTCTAAAGCGTTAGATGACATTAAAAAGGTGCTTCTAAAAAATCAACTGCGAAAAGTATAATATCCCAAGAGCAACACTACAGTTTAGACTTAGCAACAAGTTTACTAAAATTGAAAAGGGACCACAACCAATCCTCGGAAAAGATGAAGAATTAAAACTAAACGAATGGATAGTTGAATGCCATCGAAAAGGTTTTCCACGAAGGAAAATCGACATTCAAGTTACCGTGCAAGAGTTTTTAAATAAAACTGGGAAAAGTAATCCTTTTAAAAACAATTTTCCCGGGGATCGCTGGTATTATGGTTTTTTAAAGCGACACCCTTCTCTTACTCAAAGAATACCGGAAGCTGTAACTAATGCATCAGCCGCTGTGTCAGAAAAAGATATCCGAAAATGGTTTCAAGGCATAGAAGATTATTTGAAAGAAAAAGGATACTTCGGAATTCTAGAAGATCCTAAAAGAATCTTTAATGGTGATGAAACCAATTTCTATTATTGTCCAAAGCTTGGTAGGGTCGTAGCACCGAAAGGGGCCAAAAATGTCTATGAAGTGGACATCGGGGATGCAAAACAAAATCTTACAGTTATGTTCACCTTTTCCGCATCCGGTAATGTCACTACACCGATGATAATATTCCCAAATAAGAGATTACCTCAAGCTGTCCGAGAAAGCATCCCGTCAGATTGGAAATTTGCGTTAACAGATAACGGATGGATGAAGTCTGAAACATTTTTACATTATATCGAACATGTTTTCTACGTCTATTTGCTTCAAAGTGATGTTACATTTCCCGTAATTTTGTTTGTGGATGGTCACAGAACCCACATGACATACGAAGTCAGTCAACTTTGTTCGCGCCTTCAAATTGTATTAATTGCTTTATACCCTAATTCTACTCGGATACTGCAACCAGCAGACGTTGCGAGTTTTAAACCATTAAAAAATTTATGGCGGTATGGAGTACTTAATGGAGAAGAACTAATCCATTAGTCAAACTTGGAAAAGAAAACTTTGCACCTATTCTTAAAACAGCTGTCTCTTCTCTTACACCAGAGTCAATTTCGAATGGATTCAAGGCATGTGGGATATATCCTTGGAATCCGAGTGCTGTAGACTTTACTAAATGTTTAGGAAAATCCATCTTCACAACGAATGAACTAAAGCTTCAGAAAATCTATCGGATATAAGCTTACAAGCAGAAAAATCAATAACATTTTCTTCCTTTATAAATATTGTAGGTGAAGCCAAATTATTAGAACTAGAACATCTTAAAGAAACTGATGACGAAAATCTTAACTGTCTTAAACTAATCTATAATGAATTAAAAAGCAAAAAAATGCAGTGATCCCAGTAACTTGTTTAGTAACTCATTTATGCAGCTCGCTGTAGAAGACCCATCCTCATACACCGAGGAGCAAATTGCCAACATGCCAATAGTGATCAATGACGGTGTTGAGTATTCTTTTAATGATTGCGACATTTCTTGTATTGATATTACTGAAGGCAAAACAGACGAAGCAAGGCCTAGCACAAGCAGTAATAATCAAGATTATACGGAAAAACTTTGTGAAACTAATGCTAACCATACATACGAGATGCAAATTGCTGATAAAACTTCTGCAAAAGTAGTAAAGACAATGGGCGAGTCCATATCCAGTCAAAATCTTCAGAAAATCGTTAGATGCTTTTCTGATCAATCCAAAATCCCCTGAGAGAAAAGGTAAAAGAAATATTCAACGGGCTCCATTTATTATTACATCTACTGGTTTCAAAAGAATAGCCGAAGAAAAGGAACGGTCTAAGAGGGAATTGGAAGAACAGAAGAAAATGAGAAAAAATGAGAAAGCAAAGAAAGCCCAAGCAAACAATAAAGAAAACAAAACACAAAATATTATTGGAGAAACTAAGTTAAAAGAGAAACCATCAATCTCATCTATCCGCTTATCTTCAGATGCATCGCAGAGCCATGTCCGCAATATATTTAATACGAGATCTGATTCTCCCACAAAAAGCGTGACCCCAATAACTAATATAAATGTTGAAGAAGGGCTGTGTTTCATATGCTGTTTTAAAATTACCTCTAAAAAAATTGGCATTAGGTGTCAGACATGTACGAGAATGTACCATGAAGCTTGCCTTAAAAGAAAGAAACTTTTAGAGATTACTTTAAATGTGCTCCTTGTATGATTAAAATGAGTTAAATTTATTTATAAAATATCCCTTACTGTTACTAAGTTCAATTTTGTTTTGTAAAAATATAATTTGTTTTAACATTTCTACAAAATTCAGGGACGCTTTTTTTTCTTACAACTTTACCACCTACAATCTAAGACGTTTAGACATATGTTTATATAGGAACTTTTTGCTTGACTTCATACGTCCTTGAATTTTGTCGCATTATTATATAATAATAAATATAAGTTAAAACTATCTGGTCAGATTTTTATTACTGTTTCAAAAACTCCAAATTTTCCCACATAGCTAATTTTAGCAACATAAGGTATAGTAGCCATTATCTATAATTTATTTTGGTCCCCTGTCAAAAACTGCTTTCTACCTGTCAAACAATGCCATCAATCTGATAATTATATTATTCGACAGGTGTCCAGAATAAATTATGTCTGATGGCAGCTTTGCTGATAAACACAACAAGGTGCCAATAACTAGCAAAATTGGAGTGCCAGCGACTGGTGAAAGGTGCCAATTACTAGCAAAATTGCAGGGCCAACGACTGATGAAAGGTGTCAATAACTAGCAAAATGACATTAATCAAAATAAAATTTTATGACAACTTAATTTGAATTTCAAACGTCAAAATTTGATATTATTACTAAACTTAGGTCTTATTTCAATCCAATAAAATGTTAATTTATAATAAAAAAGCAAGCATTAAATATTTTATTGAGTAAATACTGGCTTACTCTCTTAAGGGTGCCAATAATTGGGCAGTTTACCCTATATAAGTTTAGAAGTTTTGTTAAAGGACAGACTATTTGTCCTTTAACAAAACTGTATGTATTAAAGAAGGCATATTTCCTGACATTTTAAAAAGTTCTAGGATAATACCAATTTATAAAAAGGGACTAAAACAAACTTATTAAATTACAGCCCCATTTCAATAGTTCTAATATTTTCTAAGATTTTTGAGAAAGCTATAAAGACCAGATTATCCAAACATCTGGAAAATTTAAATCTTCTAAATTACAGACACTTTCCATTTCAGAAATTCATGCTCAACAACCATGGCCAAAGACAAACTTACAAAAATTATAAATCAGGCTTTTAATGATGGGGCTATTGCGGGTGCATTGTTTTGTGACCTGAGCAAATCCTTCGAATGTGTCTCTGTGGACCTTCTCCTATCTAAACTAAAATATTAGGATTTGCACGATCACACTATTCAACTTATTAGTTCATATTTATCAAATCGTTAACAGTATGTGGACCTAATTGGTAAATACTCTACAGTCGAAAGCATCAGGCATGGAGTACCACAGGGTTCAGTGCTGGGACCGCTTCTCTTTCTCATCTATATCAACGATGTGGAGAGGGGCGGTCATGGTGCTGAATTCATAGATTTTGCGGATGACACAACTATAGTATTGCAGGATAATGATTTAAATTATCTAGTGGATACACACTAACCACAACTAACCACAGCAAACCAGCTAAGCCTAAAGAATGCAAAAAATGTTGGTTTTTTACATTGAAGCATATAGGGCATATAAACAAGCTTGAATCGGTCCGTTTTCTGGGCCTCCACATCGATCCCAAATTAAGTTGGAACTCACATATTGAGTACATATCTAAAAAACTGGCTTTCTGTGTGTATGCACTTCGGAATTTATCACAAATAGTTTTCTTAAATGTTGTCATAACAGCATATTACTCATGTTTTGAATCAAAGGCTACATATGCATTGCTTACTTGGGGCCATACTCCAAATAGTAAGCGTATTTTTAGTTTACAACGGAGAGCTATACGTGTCATAAAAAGAGTAGACTATATGGCTGGTTGCATGCCACGTTTTATGGAATTTAATATACTTACTTTCCCTTGCTTATATATTTTACATTGTTTACTTTACACAAAAGACCATAACACAAACTACACAACACATGACGGCACGCATTCCCAGCTAACGAGAAATAGGAAAAATATATATTCCAAATATCACAGAATAAATAAAATTAGGACAAGCATATCATAAATTATTTAATTTCTTGCCACTTTTTATAACTCAGCTACCTTCCAAAAAATTGTTCCCTCTCGTTGGGCAGACTTTGCTACCGATCAGCATTATCTCTATAATTGTGACCAAAATAATTCATAATTTTGTTGCATGTACCTTAAAAATAAACCTTAAAATAGACTCAGTTCAAAAATTAAAGTGAAAATATCTTAACATTAAAATGTATTTTTAATCACATTTTATTATGACAAATAGTGACACTATACTTTTTAGGTCGTATTTTAGTAGTTTTAAATTAAAAGAATATTTAAATAAATACCTTATTAACATTAAAAGTATAATAGAAGAACAAAACATATATTTACCTGGTATATACAAGGTGTGTTGAAATTAACATATCATATATTTCATCATAGTTCCTTTGCCCCAAAAGTGTCTACTTGAAGAACCCGCTGCCTGCAAAAGTTTTTTTTTTGTTCTAACTTCCAAAGCAAGTTTCCTGTATTTATATTTATTACGGTTTTAAGAAAATATATTTCATTTAAAGCATTTTTAAAATTCTGATACTTGCGATAAAATTGTTTTAACAATAAAATCGAATATATCTTGTAAGTTTAAAGATCTAGACATTATCCAATGCTTTAATGAGGTCTTTTTTCTTTATTAGATTTTATTGCTAATAATTTTACATTCAACTTTTTTAATAGCTAAAAAAACTTGATATATTTTTTCTGAATCACCCCTATTTCACTATAGACTTTAAGATTTTACTAACTTTGCCTAGTTTTACCCAAAATACATCATTATCCGGAATAAGATCTTTAGTTAACCTAGAACAGATTATTCTCTCGCTTTCTTGACTAATCATTAAAATCTGCAAGGCTTCCTTTGTTTGAATTAAACTTTCTATGCAATGTAAAATTGAACCCCAATACGTTTTTACTGGTAGCTTTAAGCTTTTTGATTTGCCATATTTATCAATATGAATTTTCCGAAATGTTGCTAAAGTGAAAGAGTAATGTCTTTAATAATTTAATTACAAGATGACGCTTAATTTTTTAAGTATTTAACATCATAATATCCCCAACAAAAAGGTTTAGGCCATGTGCCGCTCAAGAGTTGGTTGTATGAAACAAAATTTGTCTGCAACTATTCCTTTGGCTTTTTTAATGGCCGCGGCATTATCCGATACAATAGCCATAATTTTCTCAGCCCCAATTTCAATGCTAGACAACCAAAGAGGCTCTGACGACCGAGTCACGGCGGTATAACCATTCAACCTGGATCCGAAAAAAATGTCGTTCCATTATGACCTCCTATCAACTCGCACCAGCCAGCGTGATAGGAAATGGCTAAACTCCTCTTGATACAGATATAGAAGAAGTCAGAAACGTACGGCCCTCAGTTCCCAGTCGATTGCACGTCCCCAGCCAAGGTAGCGGCTGTGCTGGACGGCAATCAGAGAGTGCTAAGAATCACCGGGTAAGACCAGGCTACCAAGGAAGACTAAAAATGCATATCGCCACTAATACGAGGACGCTTTCAAACAAACAGAAAATTCTTGAAAAAAAAACTAAATCAGATCCATTGGGATATAGTAGGTCTGAGTGAAGTTCGAAGGAGAGGAGAACAAGAGAGCAGCCTAAAATCGGGGAATACTACAGAGGCGACGAAGAAGATTCAAATGGGGAAGTGGGCTTTATAATACACAGAAAACATGTGAAGAACATCTAACATTTTGAGAGTATAAGCCCGAGAGTTTGCTTCGTGGTACTAACATTAGTTACAGCATTAAAATAATCCAAGTCTATGTGCCAACCTCAACACATACAGACGAGGAAGTTAAGAAGTTCTACGATGACATAAATGAAGCAATGTCCAAAGTCCCAACATATTTCTCTATCATGATTGGGGATTTTAACGCTTAACTTGGAAGAAAGAAGGATGAAAGTGAATTCCCTCTTGGACAACACGGAATAGGAGAAAGGAATGACAGAGGGAATACTTTACTTCAGTTTCTCCTGGAGCAAAATCTGCATGCTATGAATACTTTCTTCAAGAATGCCGAACACAGAAAATGGACTTGGATCAGCCCCGACGAAAACACAAAAAATGAGATAGATTTTATTATTACCGGCAACAAAGGACTTGTACAAGATGTTACAGTACTGAATAGGATGTCAATAGGGAGTGACCACAGAATGGTCAGAGCAACAATAATGGTAAATCTAAGGAAGGAAAGAAGAATACTCACCAAGATCAACAATAAAAAATGGACCGCTGTTGCAAACCATGAGGAATACCAACGAACCTTAGCTGAACATCTTAAGAATACAGATTCACTGAATATCGAAACACGAAATGCCACTATTATGAAGTCAATACAGGAAGCCCAGCAAAAGCATTGCTTAGAGCCAAACAGTAAAGAAGAAAAACTATAACCAGGAACACAACATCTTATGAAACCGAGACGTGAAGTGCTGCAGAAAAACCCTAGAAATACAGACCAACTAAGACAACTGAACAGAGACATATCGAGAGCTGTTCAAAAGGACTTAAGAGATAGATAGATAGATAGATAGATAGAATTTATTAGCATAAAATATACATTAAGTATAAAGGGTCGTCACTAAAGAGACCATAATAACAAGTGGGTAGCGAGGACGATCGAGGAAAACAAGAGTATGAAGGTACTCAAGAACAAACTCGCAATGGGAAAGATAGAAATCACAAAATTTGAAAATACAAGGGGAAAGATCACCACAAATAAACACGAGAACCTGGAAATTGTAAAAGACTTCTACTTAAACCTATATGGTAAAGGTGAACACCAAGAAGAGAACAGCTTTTGTAATATCCCCCAAATTCTAAACCAAGGGTCAGAGGAATTACCTGAGATAACCACGGGAGAAGTTTTAAAGTCACTATCAGAGATGAAGAACTTAGGGGAGGACAATATCGTGATTGAAGCAGTCAAGGAAGGTGGAGATAAGTTATTGAAGGCTAACCACAACTAACCACAACCTTATTTAATAAATGCCTCATAGAAGCAACAACACCTGCAGTTTGGAACAATGCTATCATCGTGCTTATGCATGAAAAGGGAAACATCTCCAATCTAAACAACTACAGGTCAATGAGCCTATTATCGCAACTCTACAAATTGTTCACCAAAATCATTACCAGGCGCCTCGACAATAAACTCGACCTCTATCAGCCTCCGGAGCAGGCAGGCTTTGGATCCGGTTATGGGACCAACGACCACCTACAGGTTATTAAAACATTAATAGAAAAATCTGTTGAATATAACAAGCCCCTTGTGCTAGTGTTTATGGAAGCCCTAATTAAGGGGTGAACAGTCAGACGCTTGGCGAATTCTGCTTCGCAATGATAGGAAGAGCCGACATCGAAGGATCAAAAAGCGACGTCACTATGAACGCTTGGCCGTACAAGTCAGTTATCCCTGTGGTAACTTTTCTGACACGTCTTGCTTAAAACTCTTCAAGCCAAAAGGATCAATGCATTCATGTTTCACATACCACACACTCTTACTTTCACCCACTCCACACTCACATTTACTGTTTCTATCATCTAACCCGTATCCCCCTAGTCTGAATCTTGATAGGTAGCTTTTTAGATTCCCGTGTCCCGTCATCAGTTGCATTCCCGTTTTATTAATTTCCAGAAGTTCCTTCTCCACTTTATTACACATTATGTATGCCGCTCTGCCCTTTTCAGTGCTATCCCATTGTTCCTGCCATCTTCTTAGTATCCACTTATTTCTTTCCTTCTTTCTTGTTGCCCTATTATTCTTCTTTGTCCCCGTTCCTTCCACATTTTTCTTGGTACATGCCCCGCCTGCCTCGTTATGTGCCCTCATATTACATGTTGATTTTCCACCTCTTCCATGGGTTCGCATATAATCCTTATGTTTGCTGTCTCACTTAGACTTTTCTGTATTTGTGATACCGTCCGTGACTCTGTCCTCCTCTTCATTATTTTTGCGTGCGCTACCTTTGAGTCAGTGTATATAATGGTATTTAGGCCCCTCCTCGATGCCTCCATGCCCTCCTCCAATCCCCATTTTATCGCCTCCAATTCTGCATCGTTTATGTCGGTGTCATCCTCTATTTTTTTGTTTCTGGTTGTCCATAGCCCATGTTCTTTCATTGTCAGTCCTAATCCAGTTTTCCCATTCCTTTTTGATGCATCTACATAAATTCTTGCTTCTTGATTTGCTTCGTGATTATAAGCGTTTTTAAGCTTTTCAATGATGTTTTCCATTTGTGAATAAGGTACTCACTCTCCACTATTCACCTTTTCCGTAGGTTTTAACTCTGACTGATATCTGTATCTTCCCAGCGCTTCCACTTCCTGTGATAGTCTGCAGGGTCTCGGTTGCAGTCGTTTAATATGTTTTAGTCATGCCCAGCATCCACGGTCTTTGGATTGCGTTAAATTGCTTTTTAATTCTGGAGTCCCCGGATTTCTTCCCCCTTACCTCTGCTCCATATAGGATTGCAGGCTTTATTATCCGTTCGTAGATTAACTTGGTGGCTCCTTTTGTGTTTCCAGCCTTTCTTTTGATTAGACCCCTTATTTTGTTCGCCTTTTCCTTTACCTTTGTACTAACTTGTTTAACGTGTTCCAGATACAGCTCTTTTTTATCAATAACAATACCTAAATATTTTAGCGTATCCTTTAATTTGACTTTAATGTCATTGATTTTGATAGCCGGTTCACGTACTGTGCTATAATATGAATAAAGATTGCCTCTGTATTCAGATCATTATACTTTAAAAAAATTCCGCATTTCCCATCTCTTACATGCCTCCCATACCCTTTCCCATGTTCTTTGTATTTCTTTGACCCAGCTTCCCTTAATTATTATTAGCTGGTCATCCACATAAGCTTGTGTTCGTACCTTTTCGTGTTTGGTTTCGTAGCCTATTTGCCTCCATGTCCTCCATGACCAGAAGCCATAAGGTCGGTCCCAGGCTCGATCCTTGCGGACATCCTCTTTCTATTTCCAGTTCAACCCCACCTGACCTAACCCTTCTTTCTTGTAAGAAGGCAAGGCATGCCCTGGCTAAATTTCTGCCTACTCCTCTCCTCTTCATTCCTATGTCAATGGATTTGTCTGATGCCAAATTAAAGGCATTTGAGAGATCGAGTGCTACTATCAACTGGTGTTTCCCCTCATTCTTATTTTCTCTTATGGTGTTTGTAAGTTCCAAAACTGCGTCCACCGTTCCCATGTTTTGCCTAAAGCCAAATGGTCTTATATTAAAGAGTGTTTCTTTTTCATAATGGGTCTTGAGTCGTTGGTTAAGCATCTTGTCATAAAGTTTCCCCTGTGCCGGGAGCAAGCTGATCGGCCTGTGCCCCTTTTCGCCAGGTTTCGGTACCCAGACTAGATCAGCTCCCTTCCAACATTTGGGAAAAATCCCTTTTCTCAAGCATTCATTATAAATCTTCTGCATTATTTCCTTGGCTCCGTTTCATATATGTAATTGTGCTTCGTTTGGCACTCTATCTGATGCAGTCGCTTTCTTTTTCCTAAATGTTAATATCGTCTCTTCAATCTCTCTTTCAGTAAGTGTGTCCTCTGTCGGGTAAATTTTCCTTTTTCTTTTATATGTCGTGTGGTCATTTCTCTCTTCTTCTTTATATCCTGAATGGTGTCTTCTTATCAGATATCTGTACTTTTCATCCTCCTCCGTAATTATTTCTCCGTTTTTTGTCTGGACATTAATCTCTCCTTTTTCAATTTCTCTATTCCCTAAAAACTTCCACACCCTTTCCCACGGTTCCTCTTCTGCTAGCTTTTCAATTTCCCTCCTAACTGCTTCCTGCTTCTTGTCGCTAACCATTTTATTAAACTTTCTTTTTGCTTCTCTGTATTGTTCCTTTTTTTCTTCTCTAATCTCTATGTTCTTTTCTTTTTGCAAGTTCCTCCTTATGCGTCTTACTGCCTTCCTTGCGTGTTTCAATTCGGGGTCACACCACTGACAGTCCTCCCTTACTGTTACCACTCTTTTCTTGATGTATTTTGAACATACTTTCTTGCAGTATGTTTGAAATTCTTCCACGAAAGTTTCAAATTCTATGTCTGTTATTCCCTCCACTCTCCCTTTGTCTTCATGGTTAAACTGACTTATTTTCATCTCAAATTTCCCCCAATCTGTGTTTACGAAGTCGTACATTTACTTTTCCTTTACCTTCGTTTCTTTTCCATCTAAAGACATTGTTACATATCTGTGGTCACTGAGTTTTTCTTCCTCTTCAACTTTCCAATCCCTCACTAGAACATTTTTACATATCGTTATGTCCACCCAACTATTACCTCGTGTACTACTATACGTTGACAACTCATTCACACACTCTAAATTGTTTACTGCCTTGGGTAGGGACAAGTACCTAGTTCGCCGTCAGCATGTAGGTTTTGACCCTACGCCCGGCCGCGCATCTGTGTTAACCCTCTATCTAGCATCGGAAACCACTCTCAAGACAACCCACGAGGGCCAGCGAGCAAGCTCGCCAGTCCTCTTCACCCAACTCCACAGCATCCAAACTCACCCTCTCCCCGCCAAAGGACGTGAGTAAGCCCCCGCCTCTGCCGGGGAGGGCACAAGCCCACTATAGCGGGGAAAAAAGACCCAACTTTCCTTTATTATATAACTTTCAACTATTTACAAACTTATATTACTATTATTATTATTAACAAAAAACAAAAAACAAAGGAAACAAGAGTTCTACACCGTGTTCGATACTTAACAATTCCAACCTACAAGTCAACAACAAGCACCAGGGAGCTATACTCTAATCCAAGTCATCATCGCTGATGGCTTCCCCAGCCCATTCGTTAAAGGCGTCCACGATGTTCCTCACTCCCCGTCCTTCAACTCTTAGTTGTAAGTCTCTTCCTCCAAGTCTTCCAATAAACCTCTCTCTACTGCGCACTCTATCCACTCTATCGCATACACCTCTAACATGCTCTATGTCTTCAAACATTTCACATTCACATCGTCCATCCGTCTCTTTTAGTCTAAACCTATGGAGGTATCCCATGAGGTTACCATTCCCAGTTGCCAATTGGTTACCTTTTTTATTAAGGCCCAGTAAGTCCCTTCCCACGTTGTTTCACATCTGGTGTAGCGGTCTCCCTTTCACGCTCCTTCCCCATTCGTCCTGCCATCTTCTCTCTACTTCCTTGCTCACATAAACTCTCCTCTTTCGCTTCCTTGATAGGCCCCCCCATTCCCCTTGTGACTTCACCCTGTTCTCCCGAGTGTTCCCTCACTGTATGGTGTGCCCTCCTACCTCCATAGTTCTCTAACACTCTACTTTTCTTAAACGCAAAGCACACCATAATCTTACACACTAATTTTTCTTTACTCTCTCTCTTTTTCAACAGTTGTAGCCCTATCAAACAATCTGTCGCAATGCCCACTCGTCCTTCCCCAGTCATAATTCTACTCACTTTCTCCACCGCATATCCAATGGCTAGGATCTCGCACTCGAGTGGGCTTCCCCTTTCCCCAGTCCTTCTCCCTCCGTATGCCAACCCTCATTGTCGTGGTAGGCGAGTCCTACCCCCTCCCTGGTTTCCATTATTGTACCATCCACAAAAAGTCGATATTTGACATTCATTGCATCCCAGGATTCTAAATCAGCTGTGTATATTCTCCTATTCCCCGGTTTCGCCCTGTCCCGTGTTTTCACTCTTTCATTCTCAATCGCTCCTCTAGCATTCACCCATGGTTTGGGCCAGCACTTTGGCTTCTATGTGAAGAGGTGTTACCCCGGCCAGCACTTGTAGCGCTGCCGTTGACGCCGTCCTGTAGGCCCCTGTCATTCTTAGGAGAAAGGGTCTCTGCATGGGGTCCAACTGCTTTTTTAGCCTAGGAGTCATGCGCCCTTCCTCCCCATACTTCTACCCCATATAAAATTGCCCCTTTCACCACCCTTTCATAAATGTCCTTTAGCAGCTGTGCCCTTCTTCCTTCTCTCGCTCTCAATCTTCCACATTTTCTTGGGGTGGGACATTAAAGTGCTTATACGATTACCCGCCTTTTGGCCTTAATAATGATCTATTGGGATAATAAAAGAAGTCAAATGAGCGGAACAAACTACATTCCCCGTTCCCATTAAAAGTTTGGAGGTGAAATTTTATAAAAACTTTATATTTTTTTGAAAAAAAGAAGAAAATATTCATATTTTTAGATAAAATTTTGGAAAACATCTTTTTATAGTGGTAAGTAAATATATTTGTAATATATAATGGACAATTCCAATAATTTAATCTGAATTCATGCTATACCACCAATAACCATATTTCGAGGTTAGAA
Organism: Listronotus oregonensis; assembly: GCA_019359885.1. Taxonomy (NCBI): domain Eukaryota; kingdom Metazoa; phylum Arthropoda; class Insecta; order Coleoptera; family Curculionidae; genus Listronotus; species Listronotus oregonensis. The sequence goes on from JAHBCN010004512.1 coordinate 17,349, forward strand.
TAACACATTTGTTTACTGTATGGTTTTCATTGTCTTTTGTTTTTAAATTCATCAAGAAATGAAAGATTAGATTGAAACTTGTTGATACCTGACATTTTAATTCGCCACATCATATTTCTATTTGTTTTTTCTTTTCTTTTAGGTCTTGAAAGTTGGACACCATGCAGTCTGTGCATAGACGTGTAGAAACCAAATCCAGGAAAATATGTTCTGCGCCTCAGTGTTCCTCATACTGTACTAAGAATGTTTCATTACATTATTTCTCGAAAGATCCTAAGTTGTCTAAGATTTGGCAAACAACGTTGAAAATTGGGAAACCAGTGACCAAATACATGTTGGTGTGTAGTCAGCATTTTGTAGCTGAGGATTTCACCCCAGGTAAGGAAAACATCACAATATGAAAAACAAATTTTTACCCAAATGTGTTTTCAGCAACAAACATAAAGAAGCGCCTGAAAAAGCTTGCCATTCCTACTCAAAAGATTCCAACAACCAAGTTTTCTTCAAAAAAAGTGCAAATCAACAGATCAGATCGACATTGGTACGTTCACATTTTGATTGAATTCCCCTGGTTTCTAACAAGTTTTATTTTAAAGGCTTCAGAAATGTACTTTAAGCGAAGAATCTGGAGACACAGACGGGCAAGAAGATGTGCCCGACATCCACGTTGGAGTTCCACAAGCCCACTTTGAAAGGCCAGGCACTAGTAACTACATTCCTTTAACACACGTAGCACCATTGGAGAACATATTTTATGAAGATAAAGCAACAGAAACCCAAAGTACAGATTTTTTTCAACTACCTCAAATATTAAATACTGACGAGAAGTTAATAAGTTTCACAGGTTAGAATATGAATAATCATTATGATATACATTATAAATAATTGAATATTTCTTTATTTGTTTTAGGAGTAAATTTTGATATTCTGAATACCATGACAAGATGTGCTGAGAAAACAGCAACTTTTAATGACTGTAACTGGCCAGATATGAATGTGCGGATAATTTTGGTTTTATGCAAATTGAAGCTAAATATTTCCTTTGCATGCTTATCTATTCTTTTTAAACTAAGCAAGACCCAATGCACTTCAATATTTTATTCAACAACAACTCTGCTGGCTGTTGCTTTGAAACCAGCAATATATTGGCCAAATAAAGAACAGATTTTGAATAATATGCCAAAGTGTTTTGAAAAATTTAAAAACACCAGAATAGTTTTAGACTGCACTGAAATTAAAATCCATAAATTGAAATGCCCTAAATGTAGAGTTAAGTCCTATTCTCACTGTAAGGGAACTCATACATTAAAATATTTGATAGGTATAACACCATCTGGTTTAATTTCTTTTGTAAGTGCTGGATTTGGAGGAAGGGCCACAGATAAATCTATTTTTAATTATGAAAATATAATTGATAAATTGGAAGTGCATGATGCTGTTATGGTGGACAAGGGTTTTTTAATTCAACAAGAATGTGATGAAAAGTTGTTGAAATTGATTAGACCTCCCTTTTTAAAGAAGCAGAAACAACTCAGCAAAGAAGATGCAGAAGCTACAGCTGATATCGCTCGTGCTCGGGTTCATGTTGAGCGAGCCATTCAAAGAGTGAAAATATTCAAAATTCTTCACGAACAACTTAACTGGTTTTTAATACCTTATGCAGACGAAATGATGACAATTATAGCAGCTATTGTGAATTTATCTCCACCAATTCTAGCAGATGATAAAATAATTTAATATTTGTTGTTAAAAATTAAATGATATAGGGATAAGTTGAAACATGCATTGAATAGGTGGAAAAGATTGTTTTAAATGTATATTGTATCATATATTAATATATTTTGAGTAATAGTAAATGTCATTAATGCCATATTATATGTGTATAAAATTTTATAATAAGTTACCAAATAGTATTAAATTGTTAAATAGCTTAAGTAGATTTAAAAAAATTGTTAAAAAAGGTATGGTAAAATTAGAGCCGTATACATTGGGTGATTATTTGAACAATAATACATTGCACAATATTTAAAAAAAAAAATATTAATTTATCTTTGTTGACGTCATTTCGCTTTATCTTTGTGTATATATGTATGTATTATGTAAAGATGATTTGAAATAAAGAAGCTTATTATTATTACTATTATTTAAAGACGCTCTAAATCATAAAATTAGTTTTTCTTCTTTCCTAGACCTTGATACCTACTGCATTACAGCTCAAATTCTAACTCGAAAGCTTAAAAATGTACAAAATAAATGCAAACATTTAATTCGAACATTCTCTAAGGAACTGTAATGTTTAATAAAGAATATATATTCCTAGTTTCCTGTTAAGATTTTCTTACTAACAAAATCAAGTTCAATGGACTATGTGTAATCGAACATCTCCCTTACAGTTTCAGCAAACAGGCTATTAGAAGTTATTAACAAAACACGTCAAGTTACTAGTCAGTCTTTATTTAAACAGTAAACATGTAACATGTGTACAAAATAATTATCGGTTATTTTTTGAATTAATTCTTTGGCAAAGCTTTCATCAAAATTGACACTAACTTCCAGGTAAGTCTTCAAATGGCTGGAATAAATTATCAGAGTGGTCATATTCAAACCTAAGAGCGCCATTCCTAATTGCACTTGGCCGTAATAAGTGTGTTTTTTTCAGTCTTATGTCAGAATTTGTGCCCCTAAATAGTCACATGACTCGACAAACTTTCTGGTCCTTTTTCTTTCCCTAAAACAAAAATTACAATTTAGATGTTTCTGATGATATGAAGATATTAATAGATACAGAAATGGTCTGTAGAATATACTCACCAACATGGGGCATTTAATTTCGATTAATTTTGATGGAACATCATTCTCCAATATTATACCGTCGGGTGAATATCCTAGCCATGGAAATGCCTTAGACACTATAAATCCTGGAGCTACTATTTGGTAATTAGTTTTCTCTTCGAATATTGCCAAAGCTTCTTTTTCATATTTTTTACCATACTTGACAAATTTATTTTCAAATCCCTTTGGGAAAAGAATTTTTGGCTTTGTTAACCCATTCTTCCTCTTTACTAAAAGTAAAAATGGAGTAACATGTTGATCCTAAAAAAAATGCTTATTACATACTTTGCAAATGATATAGTTTTAGATAATTTAAAACCTACGTATTTTTAATTGCCTTTCTTTCATCCACTCTGTTGAACCCTGTTCATAAAGTGCTATTTCTGAAATGTTGCTAGCTGACAGGGATTGCAGAATTTGGAGACAGATGCTTCTAGTGGATATAGTTCGACTATAGCGGTCAGTTTCAGTTCATTCAAGAATTCTGACTTCTCAATGTGTGATAACACGGCTTTCACTCCACTTGTAAGGGTGCTGAAATATAAAAGCTATTTTCATACAAATTTCTTAAATATAATTCAAAGTCTCTTTTTTGGGGCACTTCTAGAGCTGTCATTCTATTTTCTGACACTCGACCCAGAAATCGTGAAAGAGCTGAATCAGCTACACCTAAAAACCAGACAGTATTTATTGACTCGTGCTAATTATAATAAATATATTCAAAAAACTAGAAAACCAATTATTAAAATAAAATAATACCTGTCGTAAGCAGAGCGAAATTCTCTTCGTCTAATCCTGTAGAAGTTTTGAAACATACTTTCTTTCTTTGTGCCAGTGGGTGACAGAAATACTTAAAAGGCTCAGGTATGTGAGTTTCCTCTAATCCTTTTTTTTCTTTACCCCATTTTTGTGCCAAGTCGGTACTGCTGACTACTTCTAACTGCTTATTTCTAAAATTTAAATAGTATAGTATAATCAACTGAATATTTCTGTGGGTTAGTTAAAATTATAGAATCATATAATTGTACTGACCTGTTTACATAGATTAAGGTAGCCACAATGTGTTTACAAAAGCCAGATAATCCAGCTTTGCAGGAACAAGCACATTTCCACTTGGTGACATCTTTATTTATTTCAATGCTTATTTCATGGGGTGGTGAAGTTAAGCCAGATGTTTGAAGGCATAAACTCTTAATGATATCAGGATTTCCTCCCGAAATACCACATAATATAACGTGTCCCGCTTTGAAAACAACTTCACCCTCTTGTAATGGTCTACTTCTGTTTCCAATATATTGGAGAATTTCGTAAATACTCACTTCAATATGAGGCATCTTGGTAAAATTTATAGTTGAATATTTAAGAAACAAGTCCGTAAATACAAGAAAAATCACAAAAAATAGGAAGTTCACACGTACACAGCAACAACGATAGATGCAAAGCATAAACTAAAATCACACTAAAATTTTGTTGTTCACCCTCATAGCGGCCATATTGAAAATTGACAGCGCCATCTAGTGGTCATTGATTTTCGCGAATATACAGCTATACAGTTTTCCTTATACTAACATAATCTAATTCATAGTCTAATCTAATCTGGGTGTAATATATATTGCTATACTAGTCCACAACTATATGCGCTATATACAATTCCTCCTTAATCTAATCCTTAGGCTAATTCTTTATCTAATCTGGGTGAAATTCCATTTCATCATCATCAATGACCTTTTCCCTGGGTAACGAAACCCCAACTAACCTCCACATCTCCTCGTCTGCCCACTCCACCTGCCGCAAGCAGCAGATCAAGAGGGCCGACGGAACCGTGGAGAAAGAAGACCCATTTTACCTCTTTATTTCAGACAAATCATACTAACTATTTTCCAAATCCTTACAATTTTTTCCTCACCCCAACTTAATCTAGTCCCCCGGTATATACAGCTATCCATTTTCTTTATACTAACATAATCTAATTTATAGTCTAATCTAATCTGGGTGTAATATATACAATGTATATACAAAACTATTCTAGTCCACAGCTATATGCACTATATACAATTCCTCCTTAATCTAATCCCTAGGCTAATTCGGTATTTAATCTGGGTGTAATTCCATTTCATCATCATCGATGACCTTTTCCCCCCACCAATTCAATAACCCTATCTCAGCTGCGTTGCTATGTCCTTCCAAATTCCTGACTTGCACATTTATGGAGCCCCTTTCATTCAACAGTTTCTCTCTCGCTTCCCTTCGCTTCTCTATTCTCATGCACTCATTTCGCACATGCCACACACTCTCACTTTCACCCACTCCACACTCACATTTACTGTCTCTGTCATCTACACCATATCCTTCTAGTCTAAATCTTAGCAGATAACTTTTCAAATTCCCATGTCCCGTCATCAATTGCATACCCTTTTTATTGATTTCCGGTAGGTCCTTTTCCACTTTGTTGCACATTACATACGCCTCCCTGCCCTTTCCCGTGCTATCCCAGTATTCTTGCCATCTTCTTAATATCCAATTGTTTCTTTCCTTCCTTCTAGTTCTAGACTAGTTGTCTTGTTATTCTTCTTTGTCCCCGTTTCTTCCACATTTTCCTTGTTACATGCCTTCCCTGCCTCATTATGTGCCCTCATGTTGCCCGGTGATTTCTCACCTCTTCCATGGGGTTCGCATAATATCCTCAAATTCGCTGTCTCGCTTAGTATTATTTGAATTTGTAATATCATCCATGAATCCGTCCTCCTCTTCGTTATTTTTGCATGGGATACCTTGGAATCCGTGTATATGGTAGTATTTATGCCCCTTCTCGATACCTCCATACCCTTCTCCAATCCCCATTTAATCGCTTCCAGTTCTGCATCGTTAGTATCTGTGTCGTCCTCTATTCTTTTATTTCTCAATGTCCATATCTGATATTCCCTCGTCGCCAGTCCTAACCCAGTTTTCCCATTCATTTTTGAAGCATCTACGTAAATACTTACCTGTTGGTTTACTCCGTAATTATAGCTATCACCCAACCCACATTCACATCTGCTATTTCTATTACCCTGATTATATTCCCCTAGCTTAAACCTTGACAGGTAACCTCTCAGATTACCATGCCCGGTCATCAACTGCATTCCTTTTTTATTTATCCCCAGCAAATCCTTCCCCACTCTGTCACACATTTCATATGCCTCCCTACCCTTCTCCGTACTGTCCCACTGCTCCTGCCATTTTCTCATTAGCCATTTGTTCCTTTCATTCCGTCTAACTGTTTTGTTGTTATGTTTATTTCCCGTATCTTCCACCGTTTCGTTGCCGCATGCCTCTCCTGCCGCATTATGCGCCCTCATATTCCCCAATGATTTTCCCCCCCTTCCGTGTGGTTCGCATATTACTCTTAAATTTTTTGTCTCGCATAATATCTTTTGTATTTTCACTACAATCCATGATTCAGTCCTCCTTTTTGATATTCTTGCGTGAGCTATTTTGGAATCTATATAAATGTTAATTTGTGTGTCTCCCCTTATTAACTCCCTACCCTTCTCTAGTCCCCATTTTATCGCATATAGCTCTGCTTCATTTATGTCCATTTGTTCTTCTATCCCTTTTTTGCTCAGTGCCCATCTGTCATGTTCCCTCACTGCTAGTCCTATCCCTGTTTTCCCATCCCTTTTCGATGTGTCTACGTAAATACTAATTCGTTGTGTGCTACCCTGGTCGTATCTACTATTTAACTCCCCAAAACGTTCTTCATTTCTATATATGTGACATAGTGCCCGCTGTTTACTTTTTCCGTCGGTTTTAGTTTCGATTGGTATTTATACCTTGCCATTGCTTCCAACTCCAAGGGTGTGGTTCCTGTAACCGCCTGCAAGGTTTCCGTTGCCGTTGTTTTATAGGCTTTAACCATTCCCAACATCCATGGCCGCTGCATCGCTTTTAGCTGCCTTTTTATCCTAGAGTCTTCAGACTTCCTCCCCCATACTTTCGCACCGTACAAGATTGCAGGTTTTATCACTCGTTCGTAGATTAGTTTTGTAGCGTCTTTTGTAGCGTCTTTTGTCTTCCCCGTTTTCCTATTAATTAAGCCCCTTATTCTATTTCCCTTTTCTGCTACCTTTGTTCTTACTTGTTTTATGTGCTCTAAATAGAGCTCCTTCTTATCTATCACAACACCTAGGTATTTTATTGTGTCCCTGAGTTCCACCTTTGTGTTATTGATTTTTACAGCCGGCTCCCTTATTGTACCTTTAGCGGGAATAAATGTTGCTTCCGTTTTCATATCATTATATTTTAGGTAATTCCTTTCTTCCCATCTTTTACACACTTCCCACACCCTTCCCCAAGTCCGTTCAATGTCTTTGACAGATGTTCCCCTAATTACAATCAATTGATCATCCGCATACGCTTGTGCTGTGACCTTTTTGTATTGCACTTCATAGCCCGGAAATCTGTCTATGTTAGCTTCTCGATCCAAGTCATCATTTAAATTCTCCATTTCCCTGAACCATTCCTCCATTGCCAGGAGCCATAGAGTCGGTCCCAGGCTGGATCCTTGCGGGCATCCTCGCTCTATCGTCAGTTCCACTCCTCCCGATCTAACCATTCTTCCTTCTAAGAAGGCTTGGCATGCTCTTATTAAATTTCTATCGACTCCTCTTCGTTCCATTTCAGTGATAATTGTCCTGTCTGATGCCATGTTGAACGCGTTCGAGAGATCAAGTGCTATTAGAAGTTGATGTTTCCCCTGAATCCTGTTTTCTTTTATAGTGTTTGTGAGTTCTATGACTGCGTCTATTGTTCCCCTATTTTGTCGGAAACCGAACTGTCTTTTATTGAACAGCTTTTCTTATCGGAAAATTAGGCTCTGTTAACAGCAGTGTGCAAATTTCTTCCTTCTTATTGTCACTTTGAAAGATCATTAACACGTCCCCACTCGGCAGCTGGTTCCAGTGTTTTATCCCCTCCGATATACCAGCCTTTCTTAAAGTGTTCCTAACCAGTGCCGCAGTAGATGCGCCTTGTTCCTTTTCCTTTCTTTGGATTTTTATTTCTATATTGCCCTTGTATTCTGGAGTTTTCCATCCTTGTCCCCTCTCTTTTTGCGCTAAACCTTTGTTTCCTTTGTTCACTTTCCCTCTCGCTGCTAACTCAGCATACGTCTTCTTGGCTTTGGTCCTTTTTTTCTTGTTTGTGCTAACTTGCCACTCCATATCTGTATCTTCGTTTGTCCCTCCTCCATCTGTTTCGGTATACCCTATATCTGTGCTCAGTACCTCCCTCCTTTCCTCCCTAGCTCTTTTTACCCCTTCACTCATACCCTCATTCATTCTTCCACTCAACCTTGCTAGTTCCTCCCTAATCTCCCTGATACTCTTATCATTGTCCTTTCTTTCTTTTAAAAGATCCCTGAATTCATTTGCCCTCTTCATTTCATACTGTAGCTTAACTTTTAACTCCACATTCTCTTTAATTATCATTAATTACCTCATCCTGAATTGACTTTACGCATCCCGCAATCTTAAAACCCTGCTCCATATTGAAGTAAACTTTCCCATTCCATACTTGAGTTGTTGCGTCTGAGATTGCCCCCAGATTATCTTTTATCGCTTCTAGACTGTTCTCTGAATTCCATACCAATTTCCTAGTCGTTCCCTCATCACTTTTCTGGGCGCTGTTGCCAGGTCCTCCATCACTTATGCTTCTTCTGTGTTTTTTCCTTTCTTCTTCTTCCAGTTTCCTTTGTGTTGCCATTGCTACTTCTTTGTCCCTTTGTTCCTGTTTCTTTCTCTCTTCTTCCTCTTGCCTCTGTTTCCTTTCTAGCTCTATGGCATACTCCTGGTCTTCCAATTCCTTCCTCTCCTTCTCTTCCCTTGCTTTCAGTTTTTGATCCAACTTTCCTTGTATTGCTTCTTTCTTCTTAATGATCTTGGTCTTTTCTTCCTCCGTTGCATTCCCATCCTCATTTTCTAGTGTATCGAGTTGTTTACGAAGTTCCACCTCATCTAATGATAGGTCCAAATAATCAGCCAATTCAGGATCTGTTTTTTTCATATTAGCCAGCAGATTGCGGGCCCTCGTATTAAGCCTGGCTTGATTCTCTGGCGGTGTTCTACTTAACGACGGCCTCTTGGGTATCTCCATAGTGCTGTTCATTTTTTCAATCTCTTCCTCCGTCATTGTCTGAAAACCTCTTTTTCTACTATCCATCTTGTTAGCTTTTTTATAGACTAGTTTTTGTGCTCTTTCAGAATTAATACCTAAACACACACCGTTCCATTTAAATTTTTTAGTTTTTCCGCTTTTCCCGAGAATTTTCCCCTATTGACACACAATTTTTATGGCGTAGTTTGATACTACGGCTTGTCCTAAAACGCCCAGTTTTTAAATTACGCCCGTACCTCTTTTAGTTCCCGAGATATTGACTGATAAAGGTCCGCACACCTGCTATACACTTCTGTTCTCCTGATACCTGGGAAATTGTCTTGGGCCAATATTTTCCCAAGTATCAGGGGGAAAACCGGGAAATTCACAGGATATGTTCCCAGCCTCCAGACGCTCCCGCACCCCACTTTTGATCCCTCTATTCCCACTTTCCGGTAGCGTCACCTATACAGCTACCAAAATTTTTCTAAGTCCCTTTTTTGGTATTCGAAGTTTTTTAACGTTTTTATTCCGCACAGCACATTCCAGTGTCTTTTTTATCTAAACCTTGGCCTAGTTTTCCTGCTATTTTGCAGGTTTTAAGTCCGGTATGTCTCTCTCGCACTTATGGATTTAAAATAATTTAATATTACACCAAAATTAATTTCCCCCTGTTTTCTTAATACCTTCTGTTTTTCACTTTCTTTTTACCGCACTAAGCCTATCCAGACTACCTAGCACTCAAAAAGCCCTAAAACTAGGCCCCAGCCCTCTGCACCGGATCCACTGCTACAGTGGTCGGTGTCCCTACTTTCTATTTGCCAGGAAATTAAGCAGCATACATTTTCCACGGCATCCCTACTATATTATCCTAACTACATCACCAAAGTCCTTCCACAATGCTTAATCAACGTCCTTTTCTCGCAAAACCCAAAATCCTAAAATCTCCAATTTACAGCAACTTCAAAATACGTCCTACCTCGACAACGGTTCACACTCGGGTGGGACAAGCTCCTAGGATGCCGTTAGCCTTTAGGTTTTCACCCTTCACCCGGCCGCGCTACCGCGTTAACCCTCTATCCAGTATTAAAAACCACTCTCAAAAGAACCCACGAGGGCCAGCGAGCACGCTCGCCAGTCCTCTTCACCCAACTCCGCAGCATCCAAACTCACCCCCTTCCCGCCAAGAAGCGTGAGCAACCCCCCGTCCCTGCCGGGAAGGACGTGAGCCCACTATAGCGGGGAAAGAAGGCCCAACATCCTTTTATTAAATAGGTATTTACATTAAACATTATTCATGAAATAAAAATAAAAAAAACATCATTAAAGAAAATATGAATTCATAAATACATACAAGACACAGTAAAAATAATAACATATCATAAAATAACATTATACATATTCTAATAGTCAGAATCGGAATCAGGCACCAAGGCACCAAGGGGACCTTAATTCAATCAAAGTCATCGCCTCTTATGGCTTCCCCAGCCCATTCGTTAAATGCGTCTACTATATCCCTTACTCCCCGTCCTTCCACTCTTAACTGTAACATCCTTCCTGCCAGTCTCACAAAGAATCTCTCCCTACTACGCACTCTTTCCACAATGTCACACACAGTTCTTACATGCTCTATATTCTCAACCATCCCACATTCACATCGTCCATCCGTCTCTCTCAATCTGAACCTCTGGAGATACCCCATCAGATTACCATGCCCTGTTGCGAGTTGGTTGCCCCTTTTGTGGAGGCCTATTAGGTCCCTTCCCACTCCGCTGCAGAGCTGGTAAAGTGGTCTCTCTTTCACACTCCTATCCCATTCATCCTGCCATCTTCTCTCTATTTCCTTGCTTACATAAATTTTCCTTTTTCGCCTTCTTGATAAGCCCCCATACCCCTAGTTATATCTCCCTGTTCCCCCGTATTTTCCCTCGCAGCGAGATGTGCCTTCCTACCCCCCTCATTCTCTTCCACTCTGCTTCTTTTAAATGCCAAGCTCCCGATAATCCCTCTCTCTCTTAACTCACTCACCCTTTTTACTATTTTACACACCAACTTCTCTCTACTATCTCTTTTCCTCAACATTTGAATCTCTATCATACAGTCTGTCACGATGCCCACTCGTCCTTCGCCATTCATCATCCTACTCGCTCTCTCAACAGCATACCCAATTGCCAGTAGCTCGCACTCAAGTGAGTTGCTCCTTTCACCCAAACCCTCTCCCTCAGTATGCCAGCCATCCCTGTCCCAGTAGGCAAGTCCCACACCTCCGTAGGAGTCAATCACTGACCCATCCACAAAGAGTCGGTAACTGGGGGTCACCCGATCCCATAGTTCCTGGTCAACCACAGGTATTTGCCTGTTCCCCGGTTTCGCCCTATCTTGAGTTTTCACGCTCTCCCTCTCAATCACATCTCTAGCATTCACCCATGTTTCGGCCATCACTTTAGCCTCCAGGTGAAGCGGAGTTACCCCGGCCATCACCTGAAGCGCCGCCGTTGATACCGTTTTATAGGCCCCAGTCATTCCTAGGAGGAAGGGTCTTTGCATGGCCTCCAGCTGCTTTTTTAGCCTAGAGTCATGGCGCCCTTTCTCCCCATACTTCCACTCCATATAAAATTGCCCCTTTGACCACTCTCTCATATATCTCCTTTAACAATCCTGCCTTTCTTCCATCTCTCGCTCTCAGTCTTCCACAAATCTTTCCCGCAACCTCACATACTCGGGTGGGACAGCACCTAGTTCGCCGTCAGCCTTTGGGATGGTTGAGAATATAGAGCATGTAAGAACTGTGTGTGACATTGTGGAAAGAGTGCGTAGTAGGGAGAGATTCTTTGTGAGACTGGCAGGAAGGATGTTACAGTTAAGAGTGGAAGGACGGGGAGTAAGGGATATAGTAGACGCATTTAACGAATGGGCTGGGGAAGCCATAAGAGGCGATGACTTTGATTGAATTAAGGTCCCCTTGGTGCCTTGGTGCACCCTTCGCCCGGCCGCGCAACCGCGTTAACCCTCTATCTGGCATCTAAAAAACCACTCTCAAGAAAACCCACGAGGGCCAGCGAGCAAGCTCGCCAGTCCTCTTCACCCAACTCCACAGCATCCAAACTCACCCCCTCCCCACCAAAGAACGTGAGCAAGCCCCCGCCTCTGCAGGGGAGGGCGTGAGCCCTTCATAGCGGGGAGAGAAGACCCAATCTTTCTTTATTTTATGCCACTCAGCTAGTTACAAATAAAACTATCGATACCCTTGACCAGAAAAAAAAACCCCAATAATTAATAAATTAATACATTAATAAGAAATAAGAAATCAATAATACAAATAAAACAAAGATACAATTCTACCCAGTTACAAATAAAACCATTGATATCCTTGACAAAAATATACTCTAATAATTAATAGATTAATACATTAATAAGAAATAAGAAATCAATAATGTTAAATAAAACAGAAATACAATTCTACCTAATGATCACAGGTCATTAACTGCACCAAGCGAATCTCAGGTCAGTCGAAATCGTCATTACTAATGGCTTCTCCAGCCCATTCATTAAACGCCTGCACAATATCCCTTACACCCCGTCCTTCCACTCTAAGTTGAAGGTCCCTTCCTCTAAGTCTTCCAAGGAACCTCAGTCTACTGCGCACTCTGTCCACTCTATCACACACACCCCTTACATGCTCTATATCTTCTAACATTCCACATTCACATCGTCCATCCGTCTCTCTTAATCTGAACCTATGGAGGTATTCCATAAGGTTACCATGCCCAGTGGCCAGCTGATTACCTTTTTTGTTTAACCCTAATAAGTCCCGTCCCACCTCGTTACACACCTGGTGCAGCGGTCTCCATTTCACGCACCTTCCCCACTCGTCCTGCCATCTTCTCTCTACTTCCTTTCTAACATAAATTTTCCTCTTACGTTTCCTTGATAGACCTCCCATTCCCCTTGTGACTTCCCCTTGTTCCCCAGAGTATTCCCTTGCTGCCCAATGTGCCCTCATACCTCCATGGTTCCCTAACACTCTACTCTTTTTGAACGTAAAACACACCATAATTCCTCTCGCACTTAAGTCACTCACTCTCTTCACTATATTGCACACTAATTTTTCCTTGCTCTCCCGCTTATTCAGCACTTGTAGTCCTATCAGACAGTCAGTCGCGATACCCACTCGCCCTTCCACAGTCATAATTTCGCTCACTCTCTCAACCGCATATCCCATTGCTAATATCTCACATTCAAGTGGATTTCCCCTTACCCCTAGTCCCTCTCCCTCTGTGTGCCAACCTTCATTGCCTAGGTAGGCAAGTCCTACCCCCCCTCCGGCTTCCATGATCGTTCCGTCTACAAAGAGTCTGCAATCAAAGCGCATTTCTTCCCAAGATTCCGCGTCGACTATGCATATTCCCCTATTCCCCGGTTTCGCCCTGTCCCGTGTTCTCACCCTTTCACTCTCAATCGCTTCTCTAGCATTCACCCATGTTTCGGATATCACTTTGGCCTCTGTATGAAGTGGTGTCACCCCTGCCAGTACTTGTAGTGCCGCCGTTGATACCGTCCTATAGGCCTCTGTCATTCCAAGGAGAAAGGGTCTCTGCATTGCCTCCAATTACTTTCTTAGCCTGGAGTCATGCGCCCTTCCTCCCCACACTTCCACTCCATATAAAATTGCCCCTTTCACTACCCTTTCATAAATGTCCTTTAACAGCTCTGCCTTTCTTCCATCTCTTGCCCTCAATCTTCCACATATCTTTCCCGCTACCTCGCAAACCTTGCCTCTCACCATTTTCAGATGTTCCAGGAAGAATAGTTTTGCATCAAACTTGACTCCCAAATACTTAACCTCCTGTGACAACCCAACCCTTTCCCCATTGATTTTTAATACCGGCGGCCTTATTCTTCCCCTTGCCTCGATAAACATTATTTCAGTTTTTGACGCATTGTATCTTGCCCCTGCGGTTTTGGCCCACTCTTGGCACTCCCTCCATACTAGCTCAAACCCCTTTTCTATCTTCTTAACAGACTTCCCCTTAATTATAAGTATTTGGTCGTCCGCGTATGCCTGACATTCAACAAACTCTTCCCCTCTTTCATTCAGCTGTTCCATACGTCTGAACCATCCTTCCATGCCAATCAGCCATAGAGTAGGCCCCAGACTTGAACCCTGGGGGCAACCTCTATCTACCACTTGCTCCACCTGTCCACTTTTTACCTTTCTGTCGGGTCAAAAATTTCCACACAATCTTTCTTATTTTACCATTCACACCAGCTTTCTTCAATTCGTCATCGATTGTCGGCGGCCAAGCCATGTTAAAAGCATTCTTGAGGTCTAATGTAATCACCAACTGGTGGTCACCCCTATCCCTTACTTCCCTAATTAACCCCGTAGCCCTTGTCATCGCCTCCCTAACCCCCATTCCTTCCCTGAAACCAAACTGTTTGTCATTAATTGCCCCGTTCTGTTCTCCTATGTGTTGGATCCTTCTATTGATTATCTTTTCCAACACCCTACCCATAGTTGGCAGTAGACTTATTGGTCTTTCCCCTTCCTCCCCCTTGGGAATCCAGGTGACCTCTGCCTTCTTCCAAACGGTTGGAAAATATCCATATTTGAGGCACTTATTGTAAATGCCTAGAATGTGCTCACCCACTACCTCCCTTATTACCCCCATTGCTTCATTTGGAATTCTATCTGAAGACATGGCTTTCCGCTTTGGTAAGCTTTCGATAACCTCTTTCAGTTCATTCATACTAATCTCACTTTCACCCTCGTCCCATTCTCCCTCTACACTCCTTTCATACCTGGACAGGCTTTCCCTCTCTTCCGCAGACAGAGTTGGGTGATATTTTTCCAGCAGAATCTCATCCCTTTCCTCCTCCTCTGTCGTATACTCCCCGTTCCCTTTTACTACATTCCCTTTAACTCCCCGTTTTTTCCCTTTTAGATATTTCCAGACCCCCTCCCAACTATCATTTTCCGCATATTCGTCTATTACCCTCCTTTCATAATCCACTTTTGCTCGTCTTATAAGTTTTTTATAAGCGTTGACCTCCTCCCTATATGCCCTCCTAAGCCTATCTCCATGTTCCCCTTCCCTATTTAACCTCCATTCTCCTCTTGCCCGCGACACCCTGGCCTTCGTCTGCACCAGCTCCGCATTCCAGAAACCCTCTCCGTCTCCCAATGTTACGCGTCGCCGTCTTATCGCGAATTTACATGCGTCTGTGCAGAATTTCTGGAGATGTATTGCCTCCCTCTCTATTCCCTCGTTCCCGTCCCCTTCCTCTAAAGGATCAAATTCTGCCAGCCTTCCCCTCAACCTGTCCCAGTTCGTTCTATCATAGTCATTCACCCATTTAAACATTCTCTCCTTCACACGTTCTCTTACCTTCATCACTATAATGCGGTGGTCACTTAGTGATTCCCCATCTAATACCTTCCAGTCTTCTACTTTCGCCCCCTTACTAAAAGTAACATCCACCCAACTTTCACCATTCACACTACTAAAGGTCGCAATCCCTCTAGTGTTTTGCACGCAGAAGGAGTTAGCGACTATCCACCCCAACAATTCTTCACCCCTCTCATTATTCTCCCCACGCGTTTGACCCCAAGCCTCGTTCTTAGCGTTGAAGTCTCCACTTACTATTACTGGTCCCTTCAGTGCCCTCACCTTTCCCTCTATCCCCTCCCACTTAATATTCCTCCTCCCACCTGGTTCGTCGTACACGTTGATGATGGATAAATCTCCTACCCTTATCCCCGTCGTGTTACCCGTTCTAAACTGTGCTAACTCCTCCACTCTCAACCCTTCTTTTATTCTGATTTCTGTCTTACCTTCTTTCATTCCTACTCTTTCATACCCTTCCCAATCACCTTGTTTTACACCCACTTCCTGAATCAGAACTATGTCTACACCCTCTTTCTTGCACCATCCTCCCAATGCATTCATGCAGTCCTTACCTCTTCCGACATTCAGCTGCGCAATTTTAATCCTCGTCCTCTCTCTCTCACCCATTTCCTCACAGCTACCCTCACTTTCATTCGCCGCTTCCGCATTCGCTCTATCCATCATAGCTGGTTCTGCTCTTTTGCACACTCATTCGCTTCTTGTACGCGGGGCATTTGGGATCCGTCGCCGAGTGGCAGCGTTCCCTAAGCCCCATCCTCTTGCAATTGATACAATCAAGCGGCCTATCTCCTCTACACTCTTTACCTTCATGCCCCCCCCCACATTTAGTGCACGCCGGTGACTCCTTACAATTTTTTGCCGTGTGCCCATAGTGACAACATCTGTAGCATATCGCCACGCTTATATGCTCTTCCACATGGATACAGGCCAAGTCTAAATATACCCTCTCTTTGCGGATTAGTTTTTTAAAGATGGTAGCGTTACATTCGACTAACCAATTTTCTCTCCAGTTGTTTCTACATACCCTCTTGGTGAGCACCTTTATACTTTGAGCATCCTCTGGCCTAATATCCTCGAATATATCGTCATTTTGTTCAATTATGCCCCTAATTAGTTCGTCTGCCGAGTACCCCTTATCAACTCCCGTTAACATCAAGGTCGGCTTTGCTCCTCCCACTCGCACTGTAAGCTCCCCATTCCTCCTCATCTCTTCCATGATGACATGTTTATCCTCCACTGTCTTGCCCTCAATTACCACCTCCCCAGTCCTTAGCTTACGCACCTGTGCTACCTTATCTTTGATCCCCCCCTTTATTACTGCTTCCCTAACCTTTTTGGCAGTTTCGATGTTAGTGCTGTCCGCAGTCGTCTTAACTAGAATTTCCTTGGAGGGCGGCGGTGTTACCCAGCCAGGTCTCTCCTCTCGCCTTGTAGCAGTTTCCCCAATTATGCTGGCGTATGATTTCTTCTTCCTTTTCTTCGTCTTTGCTTGTGACCATTCTTTATCCCCCCTCCCCTCATTTTCGGTCTCGGTCTCCATATTGGTGTCCGTAACCGTATCCGATACCACTACCCTTGTTGACTCTGATATTTTCTTTTTTCCCCTTTGGTCCCCCCGCCATCATTACCTGAGCTGGCCGTCATCATTCCTCCTTTGCACACTTCCTCAAGCATGCCTTTCATCGCAGTCATCTCTCCTCTCATACCTTCCATACATGCTTCCATCCGTTCTATGTCTTTCGCCCTATTTTCTACCACGCGCAATCTTTCCTCCAAGAAACACACCCTTTCTTTCTCCTTCCAGTATTTAACTTTTTCCTCCGTTATGACATTAGCCCAATTTATCACCTCACTCAGTATTGTGGTCACTGCGGCATTCACTCTTTGCTGGTGCTCTCGGTTGAACTGTATCTTACCGTTAACAACCTTTGTTGTTGCGCTTTCCACTTCTTTTACCTCACCCTTAATTATCCCGATTGATTCCCTTAGTGCTTTTAATGACCCTGATTTACTTATATCTAATAATTCCCTGTCTCGGTAGATTCCCATTGCTTCGTATTCGGTTTCCCAGTTCGCTCCCCCTCTAGCTTCATTGCGCCTTGCCTCTTCTATTTCATTTTTCCTTCTAATATCCCTTATGTTCTCCCTTTCAATTTCCCTGTTCTTCCCTTGTTCCTCTACTATTTTTGCATTGAGTCTTTTCCTTTCCTCTTCCTTCCCTTTTCTTCCTTCTCTTTCATTTCCTCCGTTGCCCCCAACTCATCATGGTCCAGCTCTCCTTCAGTCGATTGTCTGTCGTTGTCCCCTCGTCGCCTTCCAAAGATTTATTCACCAAGTCAATGATGCCCTGAGCCAGAGCCGATGTTAGCCGCGCTTTCTTACTATCCTGTTCCGTCGGTGGTGTCCTGTTAAGTCTTGGTGTCAGCGGCAATTTTCCAGTTCTTGCCAACTCTTCCTCCAGCTTCTCCAGTCTTCTAAAGTACTCATCCTGGTCTTCCTCCGTCAACCTCTTCCTCTTTATGTTCTCCTCACTGGCCTCACTCATTTCTTTTTATTGCTGGGTATCCCCAGCGCCTCGTAATTTTAGTTGTCCGATTTTCCCTTTTTTCTTTTTTTGTTGGGTCCTCCTAGGTATATTATATTATTTTCCTATACTAATGGATAGAGATTTTATCACTCTGTCCTATGACCTAACTTTTGACCCCTGCTTCCATTTAAAATTTTTGGGATTTCCCGATTTCCCGGGAAAACCTCCCACGTATGACCCCCCTTTTTCCACCTCAAGTTACGCGCCTTCGTTTACCACGCCGAACAGTTTTTACCCCGTGCCTCTATCTCGCCCCGTTCCCGAGTTATTGAGGTTCAAAGTTCGGTATACCTACTACTAACTTCTGCTCTCCTGATACTTGGAAAATATTAATAGCTTAATATTTTCCTTGTTTTCCGATGAAAATTTCCGAAATTTTCAGGGAATGCTCCTTGTCCCTAAACACTCCCGTATCCCGAGTTTCGTCCCGGAATATTCACTTTTAAAAATATCCACCTATGAACCAGGCTAAATTTTTCTAAGTCCCGTTTTTCGGTTTACCGTACGTTATTTTACCGGCCCCGTTATGTTTTAAAAAAAAAACACTTTTTTTAATATTTTTAGTTTTTAGCACAACCTTTAAGTAGCCTCACATTCCACGATAGTTTTTTCCATAGAATCATACACACAATTTTCAAAAAATGTATTGTACCTCTCCTATATAACCCATATTTATTTAAATTCCGTTCCCTCTTCCCTTTTCCTATAGCCACAATTGATGGTAGTTCTAGTTCTAAATACGAATTGTCCCTAACACTAGGCCAAGGCCTCTGCACCAGGTCCCTTGGTTCAAGGGCTGGCGTCCCTACTTTCGAAATCTCAAAAAGGTCTATACGGCATACACAAGACACGATTCCCTACAAAAAAGTCCTATCTCCAATACACACAATCCACCCGGCGTCCAGAAATCAAGTCCTATTCCTCTGCAAAGTCCAAAAATCCACAAACTTCCAATAATATAAGAGCTCCACAAAACACGTCTTACTTCCACAGTAGTCAGACTGAGAGAACTCGGGTGGGACAGATACCTCGGTCGCCGTTGGCATTTAGGTTTGCACCCTTCGCCCGGCCGCGCAGCCGCGTTAAACCCTCTACCTAGCTATGAACCACTCTCAAGAGAACCCACGAGGGCCAGCGAGCAAGCTCGCCAGTCCTCTTCACCCAACTCCGCAGCATCCAAGCTCACCCCCTCCCCGCCAACGACATGAGCAAGCCCCGCCCCTGCCGAGGAGGGCGTGAGCCCTCTATAGCGAGGAAAGAAGACCCTATATATCTTTATTTTTAAATTCAATTTCTTTTACAACATATATACAGAATTACAGATTTACGTTAACTTAATTTTACGACAAAAATAATCTATCCTAAGGAAAACACTAAGGGGACGTTAAGCAAAATCATCGTCACTAATTGCGTCCTCAGCCCATTCATTGAAGGCGTCAACTATGTCTCGTGCTCCATGTCTCTCGTTCCTTAATTGAAGTTCTCTATCACCCAGTCTTTCGTTGAATCTCTCTCTACTTTGCACTCTATTCAATCTTCCACACACACTTCTTACATGTTCTATGTCCTCATACAGCCCACATTCGCATCGTCCATCCGTCTCTCTCAATCTGAACCTATGGAGGTACCCCCTTAGATTGCCATGCCCTGTTGCCAGCTGATTTCCTTTCTTGAGTCAGGCCCAGTAGGTCTCTACCTACATTTTTACATACTTGGTGTAGCGGTCTTCCCTTATCACTTCTTCCCCATTCATCCTGCCATCTTCTCTCTACTTCCTTGCACACATACACTCTCCTTTTTCTCTTTCTAGATAGACCTCCCATTCTCCTTGTGATATCGCCCTGTTCCCCCGCATGCTCCCTGGCTGCATAATGTGCTCTCCTACCTCCATGGTTCTCTTCCACTCTACTTTTCCTAAATACAAAACACACCTTAATTCCTCTCATGCTCAATTCACTCACTCTTTTTACAATCTGGCACACTAGTTTCTCCTTGCTTTCTCTCCTATTTAACAGTTGCAGTCCTATCATACAGTCTGTTGCTATACCCACTCGTCCTTCCCCATTCGTCATTCGACCCACTTTCTCCACCGCATACCCAATTGCCAGCATCTCACATTCAAGCGGGTTTCCCCTTTCCCCCAAACCTTCCCCCTCCATATGCCAGACCTCATTTTCTGCATACGCTAATCCTACCCCCCCTCTTCCTTCAATGATAGTGCCATCCACATATATCTTGTGCCTCAGCTCCATCGCCTCCCAAGCCTCCGTGTCAACAATGCATACGCCCCTATCCCCCGGTTTCGCCCTGTTACTTGTGTTCACTCTTTCATTCTCCATCACTGCACTCGCATTCACCCATGTTTCCGACAGCACTTTCGCCTCTACATGTAAAGGCGTGACCCCGGCCAGCACCTGTAGCGCTGCCGTTGGTGCTGTCCTATAAGCCCCAGTCACTCCTAGAAGGAAGGGTCTCTGCATTGCCTCCAACTGCTTTTTAAGCCTGGAGTCATGCGCCCTTCCTCCCCACACTTCCACACCATATAAAATTGCTCCTTTCACCACCCTTTCGTAGATATCCTTAAGCAACTGTGCCTTTCTCACTCTCAATCTTCCACACACCTTCCCTGCAACCTCGCATACCTTGCTCCTCACCATTTTCAGATGCTCCAGGAAGAGTAGTTTGGCGTCAAACTTGACTCCCAGATACTTGACATCTTGTTTTAGTTCAATCCTTTCCCCGTTAATTTTGACCACAGGCGGTCGTATTTTCCCCCGTGCCTCTATAAACATTACTTCTGTCTTTTGGGCATTGTACGTTGCCCTAACGGTTCTAGCCCAGTCAGTGCACTCCCTCCACACTAAATCAAAACCCCTTTCTATTTTTTTAACTGACTTCCCCCTTATTATCAAGATCTGGTCGTCAGCGTACGCCTGACATTCCACACACTCTTCCTCTCTTTCATTCAGCTCTTCCATTCGTCTGAACCATCCTTCCATGCCAATCAGCCAGAGGGTTGGTCCCAGGCTAGAACCCTGGGGGCACCCCCTATCTACCACTCTCTCGACCTGTCCACTTTTAACAATTCTGTCAGTCAAAAACTTCCATACAATTTTCCTTATGTTACCAGACACTCCCGCTCTCTTCAGTTCGTCATCGATTGCCGGCGGCCAGGCCATGTTGAAGGCGTTCTTGAGGTCCAGCGTGACTACCAGTTGGTGGTCGCCCCTATTCCTAGTCTCTTTAATGAGGCCAGTGATTCTGGACATCGCGTCCCTGGTTCCCATCCCTTCCCTGAAACCAAACTGTTTTCTGCTAATTGCCCCGTTCTCTTCCAGTTTATGCTGTAGCCGTCTATTGATTAGCTTTTCCAGTGCTCTGCCCATAGTCGGAAGAAGGCTTATGGGCCTTTCCCCTTCAGTTCCTTTTGGGATCCAGGTTACTTCCGCCTTCTTCCATACGGCTGGGAAGTAACCCTCCCTGACGCACCTGTTAAAAATACCCAGTAAATTGACCCCCAATACCTCAAGAATCACTCCCATGGCCTCATTCGGAATCCTGTCGGACGACATGGCCTTCCGCTTTGGTAGGCTTTCGATAACCTCTTTCAATTCATTCATACTTATCTCACTCTCCCTCTCATCCCATTCTCTCTTTACACTCCTTTCATACGTAGACAGGCTGTCCCTTTCTTCCATAGATAGTGTTGCATGGTATTTTTCCAGCAGAATTTCATCCTTTTCTCCCTCATGTGACGTGTATTCCCCGTTCCCTTTTAACATATTCCCCTTAATTTCCCGCTTTTTCCCTTTTAGGTATTTCCATACCCCCTCCCAGCTATTGTTCCCCGCATATTCCTCAATTGTATTTCGTTCATATTCAATTTTCGCTGTTCTAATAAGATTTTTGTATGCATTGACTGCTTCCCTGTAAACCCTCCTTAACCTTTCCCCATCTTCCCCTTCCCTGTTACTTCTCCAAATTCTTCTTGCCCTCGATACCCCAGACTTGGTTCGCTCCAGGTCTACATTCCAGAAGCCCCCTCTGTCATCCGTCGTTACACGGCGCCGTCTGATAGTAGCCTTACACACCCTAGAACAGAATTCCTGGATGTGCAGAGCTTCCCTTTCTAAACCCTCGATCCCATCCCCTTCATTTAAAGGACTAAATTCCGCTAGCCTACCCCTCAACCTATCCCAGTCCGTTCTCTCATAATCATTCACCCATTTAAACGTCCTCTCCTTCACATTTTCTCTTACGCTCATTTCTATGATTCGGTGATCACTAAGTGATTCACCGTCCAACACTTTCCAATTTTCTACATTCACTCCCTTGCTAAATGTTACATCCACCCAGCTTTCACCATTCGCACTGCAAAAAGTTGCGATGCCTCTAGTATTCTGCACACAGAAGGAGTTAGATACAATCCACCCCAGAAGCTCTTCCCCCCTCTCATTATTATCCTCCCTTGGCTGACCCCATGCTTCGTTTTTGGCATTAAAGTCCCCGCATACTATCACGGGTCCTTTTAATGCCCTCACATTTCCCTCTATCCCCTCCCATCTGGTATTCCTTCTCCCCCCTGGTTCATCATAGACATTGACCACCGATAAATTTCCTACTCTTATCCCCGTCGTATTCCCCGTCCTGAACTGTATTAACTCCTCCCCTTTCAATCCTTCTTTTATCCTGATTTCAGTCTTGCCTTCTTTCATTCCTATCCTTTCATATCCTTCCCAGTCACCTTGTTTTATTCCCACTTCCTGAATCAAAACTATATCAACTCTCTCTCTCCTGCACCATTCTCCTAATGCATTCATACAATCCCTACCTCTCCCCACATTCAGCTGAGCAATTTTAATCTTCTTCCTCTCTCTCTCACCCACATCGTCACATCTACCCTCACTTTCGTCCACCGCTTCAACATTCGCTCTATCCATCATAACTCGTCCTTCCCTTTTGCACACTCATACGTTTTTTGTACGAGGGGCATTTTGGGTCCGTCGCCGAATGGCAGCGTTCCCTCAGCCCCATTCTCTTACAGTTGACGCAGTTTAGCGGCCTGTCTCCCTTGCATTCCTTTCCCTCATGTGCCCCCCCACATTTAGTGCACGCAGGTGCTTCTTTGCAGTTTCTTGCAGTATGTCCGAAGTGACAACACCTGTAACATATGGCCACACTAATATGCTCCTCTACATATATGCAAGCCAAGTCCAGGTATATCCTCTCCTTTCTCACTAACTGCTTGAAAACTCTCGCGTTGCATTCTAAGAGCCAGTTTTCCTCCAATTGTTCCTGCATTCCTTCTTAGTTAGCACCTTTATGCTTTGTTTGTCCTCTTCGCTGGCACTTTCAAATAGATCATCATTCTGCTCGACGATGCCCTTTATTAGTTCTTCCGCAGAATATCCCTTGTCCACTCCCGTTAGCATGAGGGTTGGTTTCGCTCCTCCACTCCTCACTGAAAGTTCCCCATTTTTCCTCATTTCTTCCATAATTATACTTTTATCCTCCGCCGTCTTGCTTTCAATCACCACCTCGCCTGATCTTAGTTTCCTCACCTGTGCCACTCTATCTTTCATACCACCCTTCATTACTACCTCCCTGACTTTCTTAGCGGTTTCAATATGCGTGGTGTCACCAGTTGCCTTTACTAGGAACTCCCTAGATGGTGGAGGTGTTACCCACCCTGGTCTCTCTTCCCGGTTGCTGCCACTATGTTCTCCAGCCACACTGGCATAGGTCTTCTTCCTCTTTCTTTTTGGCTTTGATTGCGTCCATTCCTTCTCCCCCCTCCCTTCATTTTCCGTTTCCGTTTCCATATTAGTGTCCGTTACGGTATCGGATACCTCCACCCTCACGGACCCTATAGCTTTTTTATTCCCCTTGTTTTCCCCGCCATCATTCCCTGATCGAGACGTTATCATCCCTCCTTTGTGCTTTCCCTCAATCATGCGCTTCATTGAAGCCATTTCATCTCTCATTCCCTCCATACATGCTTCCATCCGTTCTATATCTTTCGCCCTTTTTTCTACCACTCGTAACCTTTCTTCCAAATAATTCACCCTCTCTTTCTCCTTCCATAATTTCATCTTCTCCTCAGTGACTACGCTAGTCCAATTCATTACCTCACAAAGTATCGTCTTCACAGCCGCATTCACTCTTTGTTGGTGCTCGCGATTAAATTGTATTTTCCCACCTATGACCTTTGTGGTCGCGCTTTCCACCGCTTTGACCTCGTCCTTTATAATTTTGATAGTCTCCCTTAGTGCTTTCAAAGATCCATCATTACTTATTTCTAGCAGGTCCTTTCCCGAGGTTTCATAATAGGTTTCCCACCTTGACTCCCCTCGTGCTTCAGCTATCCTCGCCTCCTCCAATTGTCTCATCCTTTCGGTTTCTTTCATTTTTTCCATTTCCCTTGCTTCCATCTTTTTCTTTTCTTCTTCTTTTCTTCTCTCTTCCATTGTCTCTCTCTCTTCTTCCTTTGTCTCAGGATCCTCAAATACTTGCTCTTCTTCCGAGGTTTGCTGATCCTTTTCTTCTTCATTTTCTTCCAGCGATTTGTTTATGAGTTCAGCAATGCCTTGAGCTAACGCAGCAAACCTTGCTTTCTTGTTACTACCTCCCGGCGGTGTCCTGCTCAGGGATGTCCTCGTTGGTATCTCCATGCTGCTGTTTAACCTCTCGATCTCCTCGTCAGTCATAGTGGAAAAACCTCTTTTTTTACCATCCATTTTGTTTAACTAAGGTCCATGTAACGGTTTAATTTATTTGTCTACGATTCACCTATTTTTAATTTTTTAAGGGTCCTTCCGCACTGTCGCGCGCCAATTGTCGTACTCGTCTATATCACAGTTAGCGTATACTCTCCGAATTTGCACTCAGATGCCCACTATTGTATTTAAATTTTCCGAGTTTTCCTATTTTCCCGCAAATTTTCCCCTATTAGGGTGCACTTATTCCCGCGTGGATCGATGCTCCAGCGAGTCCAGATCACAACGGTTTTTGAATCGTGACTATATCTTTGTTAGTTCGCGAGTTATAGACCGTCAAAGTTTGACCCACCTCTTACACACTTTTTAATTTTTTAAAAGTCCTTTCGCATAATCGCGAGCGGATTGACGCCACGTTTATACTATAATTGATATGAGCTTTCAGAATTTGCACTCCAAAGCCCACTCGGGTGGGACAGATACCTCGATCGCCGTTGGCATATAGGTTTGCACCCTTCACCCGGCCGCGCAACCACGTTAAACCCTCTGTCTAGCATAAAACCACTCTCAAGAGAACCCACAAGGGCCAGCGAGCAAGCTCGCCAGTCCTCTTCACCCAACTCCGCAGCTCCAAACTCACCCCCTCCCCGCCAACGACATGAGCAAGCCCCGCCCCTGCCGAGGAGGGCGTGAGCCCTCTATAGCAGAGAAAGAAGACCCAACCTTCCTTTATTTTATACACAACACCATTATTTACAGCTTCATAAAATTATTATTATTCTGATAACTCAAAACAGAAAACATTCTCCTTTATGTACAGTTACTATTTACAGTCTAATAAAAAAGAAAAAATAATACTATTCTAATAAAAACAAAAGCACTTCTACCCTACGATAGCGCCCAGGGAGCCATGCCCTAATCGTAGTCGTCATCACTAATGACCTCCCCAGCCCATTCGTTGAAGATATCCACCAATTCTCTCACTTTTCGTCCTTCAAATCTCAGTTGAAGGTTCCTTCCCCCAAGTCTCTCACCAACCCTCTCTCTTCCGCGCACTCTATTCACTCTTACACACACGTCTCTCACATGCTCTATATCTTCAAACTCTCCACATTCGCATCGTCCATCCGTCTCTCTCAACCTAAACCTATGGAGGTATCCCATGAGGTTACCATGCCCAGTTGCTAATTGGCAACCCTTTTTATTAAGGCCCAATAGGTCGTTTCCAACACTATCACACACCTGGTATAACGGTCTCCCTTTCATGTTTCTTCCCCATTCATCCTGCCATCTTCTCTCAACTTCCTTACACACATATACTCTCCTCTTTCGCTTCCTCGATAGTCCCTCCATTCCCCTTGTAACGTCACCCTGCTCTCCCGCATGCTCCCTCGCTGCATGGTGTGCCCTCCTACCTCCATGGTTCTCTGGCATTCTACTTTTCTGAAAAGTAATGTACACCGTGATCCCTCTCATACTTAATTCACTCACTCTTTTTACTATTTTACACACTAATTTTTCCTTACTCTCTCTCTTTTTCAACAATTGTATCCCTATCAGACAATCAGTCGCAATGCCCACTCGTCCTTCCCCAGTCATCATTCTACTCACTTTCTCAACCGCATATGCGATGGCCAGAATTTCACACTCGAGTGGGTTTCCCCTTTCCCCCAGTCCTTCTCCCTCCGTGTGCCAACCCTCATCGCTGAGGTAAGCTAGTCCTACCCCCCCTCTGGACTCCATAATTGTTCCGTCCACAAAGAGTCGGTATTTAAGGTTCATGGTGTTCCAAGATTCCCGATCAAGTATAAGTATTCCCTGTTTCCCGGTTTTGCCCTATCCCGTGTATTCACCCTTTCACTCTCAAACGCTCCTCTAGCATTCACCCATGATTCGTACAGCACTTTAGCTTCTATGTGAAGCGGTGTTACCCGGCCAACACTTGTAGTGCTGCCGTCGGCGCCGTCCTGTAGGCCCCTGTCATTCCTAGAAGAAAGGGTCTCTGCATAGCATCCAGCTGCCTTTTCAGCCTGGAGTCATGCGCCCTTCCTCCCCACACTTCTACACCGTATAAAATTGCCCTTTCACCACCCTTTCATAAATGTCCTTCAACAACTGTGCACTTCTTCCTCCTCTTGCTCTCAACCTTCCACCTATCTTTCCCGCTACCTCACAAACTTTACCTCTTATCATCTTCAGATGTTCCAGGAAGAGTAGTTTGGCATCAAACTTGACTCCCAGATACTTAACTTCCTGTTGCAACTCTACCCTCTCCCCATTGATTTTAACTACCGGCGGTCTTATTTTACCGCCAGCCTCGATGAACATCAATTCCGTCTTCTGCGCATTATATTTCGCCCCAGCAGTTTTCGACCAGTCCTGGCACTCCCTCCATGCCAATTCGAACCCCTTCTCAATCTTCCTAACTGACTTCCCCCTTTTTTATAAGTATCTGGTCGTCTGCATGCCTGACATTCAACAAACTCTTCCCCTCTTTCATTCAACTCTTCCATTCGTCTAAACCATCCTTCCATACCTATCAGCCATAGAGTTGGCCCCAAACTCGAACCCTGGGGGGCCCCTTATCGACCACTCGTTCAACCTGTCCACTTCCCCGGTTCTGTCAGTCAGAAATTCCCAAACAACCTTTCTCATCTTACCATTTCTCCAGCTTCTTCAATTCTTCATCGATCACGGCGGCAAGCCATGTTAAAGGCATTTTTAAGGCCCAAGGTGATCACCAACTGGTGGTGCCCTGCCCCCGTATCTTTGATTATCCCTGTGATCCTGGTCATCGCGTCCCGCCCCCCTACCTTCCCTAAAGCCATATTGCTTGTTGTTGATCGCACCATTTTTTCTGTGCTGTATCCTCCTGTTTAACAACTTTTTTTAATACCCCCCATGGTTGGAAGAAGATTTTCGGTCTCCCCCCTTCCCAGTCCCTTAGGACCCAAATTCCCGCCTTCTTCCAGACCGCGGGGAAGTATCCCTCTTTAACACACCTGTTATATATACCCAGAATGTAGCCCCCTTTGTTCCCCCCAGATTACCCCCATGACCTCGTTTGGGATTCTGTCCGTGACATGGCCTTGCGTTTTTTTGGTAGGCTTTCGATCATTCTCTCATTTCATTCATACTTATCTCCCCTTCCCCTCCTCCCATTCTTTTTCTGCACACTCCTTTCATACCTGGACAGGCCCCTTTCATCCCCAGACAAGGTCGGGTGGTTTTTTTCCAACAAATTTCGTCCTTTTCCCCGTTCGGGTTGTATATTCCCCGTTCCCTTTACCACTTTCCCCCTTTAAATTTCCCCTGCTTTTTCCCTTTCGAATTCCAGACCCCCCCCCAGCTGTCATTTCCTGCATACTCGTCGATTATACCCCTATCGTATTCGACTTTGGTTTCCTTTTTATTTTTTGTAACAATTGACTTTTTCCCTTTATATACCCTCTTTAGCCTACCCCCGTTTTCCCCTTTCCCCTATGCGCCCTCCATATTTCTCCTAGCCCTTGTTCCCTAGCCTTTTTTGCGCAAGCTCTCCTTTCCCAAAAAAACCCCTCTGTCCTCAGCTGCAATACGACGTCGCTTTATCGAAGTCTTGCCCCTCCCGTGCAAAATTTTTGCAGATGTGAGGCTTTTTCTTATCCCTCGACCCCCGTCCCTTTCATCTAAAGGACTGAATCTGCTAGCCTACCCTCAACCTGTCCCAATTCGTTCTTTCATAGTCATTCACCCATTTCAGTCTCTCCTTCCCCGTTCTCTTACATTAATTTTATGATACGGTGATCACAAAGATCACCGTCCAAAACCTTCCAGTCCTCTACTTTCGCCCCCACTAAATGTGACATCCCCCCCTTTCTCCATTCGTGTTTGAACGTCGCGATACCTCTCTATTTTGCACAAAAAAGGGTTAGCGACAATCCCCCCCAATAATTCTTCCCTCTTTCGTTTTTCCCCCCCCCTCGGTTGGCCCCAAGTTTTCATTTTTGGCTTTTCCCGCTAAAAACCGAGCCTTTCAATGCTCTTACTTTCCCTCGATCCCCCCCCCATCTGACATTCCTCCTTCCCCTGGTTCATCATATACATTAATAATAGATAAATTTTCTACCCCCTTTTTCCTGTTGTATTCCCCGTCCTAAACTGTACTAACTCCTCTCCTTTCAACTATTACTATTAAATGGTTTCAGTAATTGTTCCCCTTTTTTATTGGCTGAGAAACTGTTGTACTTTCATCCTCAACTGAAACAGTCTGGCTAACGTATTTCCCTTGGATAGTCAAGTGTACCTTCGTATGGAATATATATTTTTTTGTGTTCTGACCCTAAATCCAAACAAAGAATATCAAAGAGCCTGGTATTTAAGGTCATATTCTTTAAAAAATTAATCACTTTAATAACTACATTTAATACCTCATTAGAGCTGTTTGAAAGGGTTTTAGCCGCCACAGATTGCCGATGTATCATGCAATGTGTTTCTGTTGTATTAGGATTTTTCTCTTTTAATAATGTAACAAATCCGTAAAGTGCACCTAACAAAGAAAAAGCACCTAACAGTGAAAGAGCATCACCTGTGCACACACCAACAAGTTTGGCCCATGAAATATGTTTTTCAATTAAGCCGAAAATAGCCTTACACCCTATACACGTAGCTGGCAACATTGTGCAACAACCGTGCTTTCTTCACACTGAATTGTGAAAAACTGCTATTTTCGGTCAGATTCCATTGTTTGAAGTATGATATTGTTTGGGCATTTCATCAATGGTATGAGGCTTCTTATCTCTTGCGATTAGCAGTGCCAGTTCAAATGAGGCTTCTACGACTTTTTGGTTTCTTTAATAAAATTCATCAGCATTGTCCAACTTAAGGTGTTTTAAATTTTTAACTTTAGCTTCAAAAAACTGTTTAGGGTTTTTTTATTGCACCAGGTTTTGAAGATAAGTGACTTTTAAAGAAGCGTTATTACTAAGAACCTTATAACATAAAAGACATTGTAGACAATTCACTTTGTTCTTTACCATAACTGTAAACCCGTATACGTTGATGTACTGTTCCATGTGTTTTCTCTTCTTATTGTTAGTGGATTTAGTACAATAGATCCATCCTTTTTATTTTTTTGTCTAAAGCATTTAGGAGTTGTAATTATTATGGAGATTCCGTAATTAAAGCAGTGGCATCACGCCTTCCTTTCTTACGAGAAAACGCATAAAAACAACTGGGTACAGGGGTAATATCTGCAGGTTTTACAAGGTTCTTGTTTGTTTTAGAAGAAGAGCTATTTGTGGTTAAAGTATCCGACATTAGGATCCTCTTTCTTATTGTAGCTAAAGGTTCTTCGTCATCTTCTTCGCTGTCTTTTTCTGGTGTTCTATCTAAATTTTTTCTTCACGTGGTTGAGGTGGGGCTGGAATTCTTTCATGCTGGGAGTGTAAAGCAAAAATCGTCTCTAAAGATATGTCTGTTAAGTGAAAAATACCGCATTTTTTTTAATAACAATTTACTGTACATATTTAAATGTAAAGGTAAATATTAGCATCAGAAGATGAATTATTATTGATTACCGTTTTGCAATATAATTGTCATTTCTGAGTAGGTACTTACCTCAGAACTATCCAAAAGCGAGTCATGACTAACTGCATCACTATCATATGGATTGTTTAATCCAAATACAGATTTTTGACTAACAATTTCTAATAATTTATTTTCTTCAGGTGTGAATGCTGCAGGTTCAGGACCTCCCCCAGTTAAATATATTTCTTTACGGTGTTCTGCTGCCTTTTTTCTTATGTCTTTCTTCAGATTTTTATAGAAAATTTTCAAAGCATCTACAGTTCTATTTACGAGATTTGGTGTTTGTGAATTAAACTTTTCAGTGATTAAACACCATGCTTTATTCTTTTCTTCTACAGTCACAGCATCAGTTTTCTTATTTTCTACTCCATCCTTATGCTCATTTACTAGGGATATGAGAACTTCTTTTTCCTTGGCCGAAAAATTGGCTTGTCGCTGTCGTTTCATTCCTAAGGGAACAACAAAAAACTTATGGGAAAATGGAAGGGTTAAGTTTCACATTAGCATAATAAAGTTTGATGAGGTAGTTAATAATGTAAAAGTTATTTTTCAGATCATTCCAAAAATAACATCTATGGATTTTTACGTCTCTCCTCTTTTCTTTATGAAATATGTAACTTTTTTATGTAACATAATATTCATACCTTCTTTCATGATTATCACAAAAAACACAAATTACCTGTAATTACTTTTTCCTTACGCCTTGGCGTAAATTCAAACACAAAAGAGAACTTTTGCATTTTTTTTTGGGGAAGACCGGACCGGAAAACCAAATCCAAATAACGATTAACAAACTACAATGTTAGGTTAGGGTACTTTCAAATCGCATGTGTCAATTCCATTAAGCTCAAAAATTCCTAGAAGATACAATGTTGCCAAACCACTCCTTTTGCCTAATCCAGAATTATCTAATCTTTTACAATTTTAGGTCGGTGCAAAGAAAAATATTTAATGTGGGATTAAAAATTTAATACGGATTAAGTAGTTCCAGATTAAAAAGGAAGCGGCGCAATTGGGCATTTTTAGTTGGGTTGGAAAACTTTATCCTTTCGTTGTGGTGTTTGTATTTAGTCACTATACCATCATTAAGGTGCGTACAGACTTGACTAGATGAGACCGCGACGCGCTGCCAGTAGAGCGCGCGACGCGTCTCGAGCCACGAACTTCCCGCGAGACACTCGCAAGCGACTCGCGCGCCTTACTGCGATCCATAGATCGCGACGAGCACACGCCGAGTCATATTTATTTGTGATTTTTCCGACGGCAAGAGAACATGTCTGATATTACGGAAGTCCAAAAAGCCGCAGTCTGCGTAATTTTGAGTAGTGGTGCGCTGATAATTGCAGCGTCCTTTAAAAAAAACAAAAAACGTAGATGGTGGAGTACTGAACTCTAAAAAAAGATCCGGTCAGGCACTGCTGCGGGACTTAAGCTTTCAGCACGTTAGAGGGCAGTAAAAAAACTTCACCTGGATGACCCCAACTGACTTTGAAACAATTTTGATAAAAATAGGAAATATGTCACCTGTCAAGACAGGTAAAGCATTTAGCGTTAACCAAAACCAAATTTAACCTTAAAACAAACTTGATTATTTTCAGGTTTGCTGTAACATTAAGATATTTAGCAACAGGGGATTCTTTCACCAGCTTGCAGTATTTATTCAGAATTGCAACTCATCAGGAATAATTCCGAAAGTTTGTAGCGCTCTAGTAGAAGAATTAAGCGAATACATTAAGGTAAAAAAAGTTTATTTTATGAAACAGCATGGGAGATACAAATAAACTAATGCAAATTTTAAGTAAAAAATATATAGGGAATACAAATAAACTAATGTTAATTATAAGTAAAAGATATAGTTAACAGAGGTATTAAAAAAATAAGACAAAAAAATCAATCAATATCTTCAAGGTTTTCTGTCAATAAGTATTGAGGTGACTGTTCTTGCTGTGATTGCTGGAGTGTAGGTAGGTTGGATTGAGGAGATGGGAAGGATAAGTTCGTGTGTCTCTGTGTATTCAATTGTTGTTGGGAGTAAAGAGTCCCTGACGAATTGGTATTTGACCCAGGGGATGAACTGGTATTTGTATGTTGGAAAGTATTTGATGTTGCCAGTTTGAAAATGGTGGCTGTTGTTCTGTGATTGCTGGAGTCTAGATAGGTTGGATTGAGGAGCTGGGGAGGATAAGTTCGTGTGTCTCTATGTATTTAATTGTTGTTGAGAGTAAAGAGTGCCTGACGAGTTGGTATTTGACCCAGGGGATGGCATGGGCGAAGGCACCGCACTGGTATTTGTATCTTGTGATACATTTTAAAGTATTTGATGTTGTCAGTTTGAAAATGGTGGCTGTCGTTGCTGTAATTGCTGGGGAGTAAAATGGATAGATCAAGGATGTGAAAAAGACAAGGTCGTGTGTGTGTGTAGTTATTTTTTTTTTGGAAGTGGAAAGTGTGAGAAGAGTTGGTATTTGACCCAGGGGAATGCATTAGCGAGGATATTGAAGTGACACTTGTATGTTCTAGGGGATTTGATGGTATTTGGTGTTGCCTATTTGAAAGCGCTTGCTGTGGTTGCTTGGGTGTAAATTAAGGAGGTAGAGAAAATAATGATGTGGGCTTGTGTGTAGTTGTTTGTTGCTGGGAGTAGAGACTATCAGAAGAGAAAGACTGTGGTGGATTATAAAATCCTAAATCTGCTCGTTTAAGTATGTCAATAATGTCATATTAAACCCACTTCCGTACATATGGAATAATGGAGCATTTTGGAGCCAATAAAAATTAAAAATGCATTTTGGTTCGACGATGACAATTGGGTCTGTAATTGAGGTTTTTGCAACACATCTGCAGCAGTTTTTATCATCAATACCGCCTTTGTGATCAAAGTTTTCGGACCCTTTGTCTCTTTGTATCGTCTTTTGTGTGCAAAGGGCTGGATGTTGTTAGTAGAGGGCTAAATGTTGAAAGAGGGCTGGATGTTGGCGGAACGGCTTCCAATTACAAATTTTGGAGATCTGACTCTTGGAGATCTGACTCTCGTTCTTTTTTCTACACAAAAAATACATTATTTAGCAATTAAATAAAACACTGTGTTAAATTAATTATGAAATACTTTTTAAATTTTAGGGTAAAAGTGCTGTGAATGTAAATATTTAATTTGCAGCGTTTTTTTAGTAATTAAGCTAAACATTCTTGTACGTAGCTTAAAAGATGTATGTTTATCTTCGATGATTTTATATTTTCAGGTACCATTATCATCCGCGGGTTGGCGAGAAGTAGCTGATATTTTTGATACAGTTTGGAATTTACCTCATTGCGTTGGTGAAATCGACGAGAAACATGTACTTCTGCAAGCGCCAATAAATTATGCGATTTTTTAAATTATAAATTACAATTTAGTTTTCTTTTGTTGGCAGTCGTCGATGGGAATTATAATTTTCCTTTTGCTGACGTAGAATGCCAGGGAGAATTTCTGTTAGTGGAATTTTCAAACAAACAGATGATGACAACAAAAGTTCCGTACTTCTTTGTGGCAGACAGTGCTTTTGTTCTAAACGAGAATATTATGACACCGTATGCAGGAGATTATCTGAGGGGAAGTACTTAACGGAT
Source organism: Listronotus oregonensis (assembly GCA_019359885.1). NCBI lineage: Eukaryota > Metazoa > Arthropoda > Insecta > Coleoptera > Curculionidae > Listronotus > Listronotus oregonensis. The sequence continues at coordinate 51,200 of JAHBCN010004512.1, forward strand.
TTTTAATTATAGACTTAGTCGAGCCCGCCGAGTTGTGGAAAATGCATTTGGTATTGTTAGTTCTGTGTTTCGGGTACTGAGAAAACCGATGCTTTTAAAACCCGACAGAGCACAATTGGTCGTTTCTGCCATTATTTATTTACATAATTATCTAAGAAAACACTCTTCCAATATTTATACCCCCCAAATTTTATTGGACCAAGAATTAAATGGAACTGTAATAACCGGCCCAAGAAGAAACGATGAAAACGCTACATCAATGATTTCGTTAAGAAGTGCACCTAGAAGATCTTCTACTGATGCACAGAAATTGAGGGATGATATTGCAGACTATTGCATTAAAAAGGGAGCTTTACCGTGGGAAATAACGTATGCTTAATACACAATATGTTTAGAAAAGTTTATGGACAGTTCCAAAGTTAAATCGTTATTAACAGGTACAAAGCCTTTTTAGTGTGCATTATTTTAAAATTGCTTCCTTTTTTTGTTAAAAATATTTGCCCAATTTTCTATGGCCAATATATAATAAATCAATATTTTAGGCTTTTCTAGTAGAATTATTATTGTGTTTATTAAAATCGCCAACTGCAAACGTAGTAAAATTTTTAAATTTGTTTATAATTTAAATTTAAAATTTTTTAAAGTCACCAACATAAAATATATTATTAGAATTTTTTTTTACCAATATGCAAAATGAATTTATTTACACAAACAAGACGAGATACCAAACTTTAAAAATGAATGCGGCGTTTCAAAAAAATCGACCAATATACATAAAAACCGCAGCAAATTGAATCAATACTTTCACATATTACTCTTTAACTTTTATCAAAAAATAGGGTACTTGGTTAAAAGATATTATTTTAAAAAATTAGTGGTAAATTTGAGCTATTTGTCTTCAAAAATTTAGTGAACGATAAACAACATCATATTTTAAAAGTAACCCTCCTTCATTTAGAGGAAGGCGGTAAATTCTCAAACTATTTATTTTAAAATTTAGGACCTACTTTTATATAAAAAAATTAGGTACCTGGCCCCCTAAATTATGAATGTTAGTTAAAGTGTGAGCAAAAGTTAACTTTTGGAATAATTTTTCTGTATACTGACGACTTTAATTTGAACATTAGAACCTACCTTCATCATCAAAAAATCTTTATCAGGAGCTTCTTCCATGAACTTGTTGACTTCCGCGCGCGTAAAAACCTCGGACTTCTTCTGTTTATTGCCTATGGTTTTTCTTTTCAAATAAGCTATTAATCTTGGAAATTTGTCTATCTGAATGTTCTTTTTTATGGACAAGGTGGATTCAGCATTGAATAATAGCACCAAAGCGACTTCTTTTTCTTAAACTTATCTTCAAAATAGGCAATTAATACATCTTCATTTAGTTTTATTCCCCTTTATCAAAAAGGCCTTTTGTAGCGAATTCGGTTTGTGGCAATTTTTTTTGACTGATTTTGATGACAACTTCAAATGGGTTTTTTATTTGTCGCTATGACATCCCAATTTTCATAACAATAAAAAAAGTTAAAACATTGCTGGTGACCAAGTTGGGCAATTTTAGAATATAATTAATTTGTATTTAATCAAAACGAACGGTTGTAGATAAAATAGTATACATAACTCGCGTGGTAAAGGTTTTTGGCACACTTAAGTGAATGAAAAGACTCGCCTGCGGCTCGTTTTTCAAACTTCACTTAGCGTGTGCTAAAAACCTAGTTACCACACTTATTATGTAATATACTATTAATATGAGACGGTAACAAGATGAAAATCGAAAATGAATCATTCATATTTTTTTATTATTTACTCGGTACCGTCCGTAATAATCTATACTTACAGCCTGTCACTCTTAAATAGATTTTACCCTCATTTCAATCAAATTTATATGTTCGGTTAACTTATGCTAAACATTTTTTATTTCCTGCTGGTTTACACCAAAACCAGAAAATTTGCTTTTAGCAACACAGGGTATTCTTCTAGACACTAAACAATTATTTTCTATTGCTTTGGACTAGTCTTATAATCCCTTTCTTTATATTTTCAATTTTTTTTCAGGAAAATACCTTAAAAAAAACCTAAAAATTCGGTTTTCTGATTAAAACCCGAAAAATATTGCATTAAGACAAAAAGGTTATATAACTTAAATTAAAAGTCTTGTAAAAATACATAGTGTATGTCATTCAAAGTTTTGTTGATCTTTAATAGTTTTTAAAATATTGACGTAAATTTAGAAAAAAAACGGTAAAATCTGAAATTACGCCTTTTCTCGATCTTTTGCTGTTTGATCCCCAATTTTGACTTCAGATTTGTGTTCAGCGGAAAAAAATACGCCAGAAATTCTTAATCCGACACTCAGCACACACTACTTTTTTATTTCTGTAGACCTGTGTTATTAAATAAATAAACTTTATTTTAGATGCTAATCTTTTAAAATGCATTTCCAAACTTCTTTTTATTAGATTAGTTCTAAGCATATACAATTGTAAACTTGGGATACCTTGTAATGACAAATAAAACTTTCTTGTGTTATTGAGGTTAAATTTTTTTTTTAAATAAATGCAAATATTAAAATACGAATATTTTTTATTAACCCAAAAAAATTGCAATATTTTTCAAAAAATAAAAAATTAACATGTTACAAATTCTCATATAAATCAACTTTAAAATCTTAATATTCACATATTATAAAATGCCTGAAATTTTAAACAAGTGGTTTGTTGTTTCCAATAAAATTTTAAATTTTACATAAAAAATTATAAGTAGTTTATTATAATTACACTTATTTGTTATAAGTACCATTTGACCACAATCAATTTTTATTATTAAAAAAAATGTCACAAAAAATTGTTGTAAATTTCTGATCAAAAATAAAGTAAAATTTGTTATGTCAAACAGTACTATGGTTATGTTGTTTGAAACAAACTGTAAATTGTTAGCAATAAGACACCCACGAAATGTTTGTAATTATGCATTTAGCCTTGGACTGGCCCATGATAAAAAAATACTTTTAGTCAATATAATTTTTTTAGATGCCTATTGTGCTTAGCTATTCAAAATCCCCTAAAAAAATAGAAATGGCCCGTAGTGCTAATTTTAGAACACAAACCTACATACTATAACTTTATTTTAATAAATATTCTTACGTACTTGCTCTAAAATATTATACTGAAATTTTTACCTTTATAAAAAAATATATAAATTTAGCGTACTCCCTTCTATCTTTTCTTATGGTATTCAAAGTTGTGTCTCAATTCACAAAGTTGTTTTTGTTTGGTGTGATGTCAATGAAGTACTAATTTGTTTTAGGATCTCATATGTCTCCTCTTGACTAAATTGTTTATCTTTAGAAATATCCTCAATTCTATTATTTCATAACACACCTACTTGTGTAATGTTTATTTTTCCTTAAAAAACTCGTCCATTTCATTAGCATATTTAAAATGCTTTTTGCTTTGTCCAGTTTTACCCTGGTTATCCGCATATTTTTTGTATGTCCTTTTTAACACTCTTCATCTATTTTCACAATAAGAGGGACTTAAGTTGGAATTTAGAGTTTTGTTTAATTTTTGGAAAAATATTTCCTAAAGTTTTTTTAGGGTTCTAATTTCATATGTCCCTACTTTAGGTTTATACTTTTTATACAGATTTATTAATGGTTTGCTTTGGTTAGGTGTCCAACTTACAATTTGTTGCACTGATTGGGTCGTTTCTGGTGAAAGAGCAGATGGACTTGTAAAGACTAAAAACTCGTTCAGACCTAAAATATTAAAATTTTATTCATATAGGTATCTAATATCCGCTTTTATTTTAAGAACTTTTTTCATCTTAAATCTCGCAAAAAGTTAATTATTAAAACCTTCAATAAACACGGAACACAACTACAAATGACAAAGTTTATAAAAATAACTAATGAATATAACCTCGCTTTACAAAAATAAGTAAAAAAGGGAAAATTCTTCTTTTGGGTTCATAAGTAATAAGTTAGGCGCTTAAGATTGTCCCTTGTTCCAACAAACAGTTAGCGACTCTGTTAGCAACCGATCCGGAACATTATTATTTTATGACATACGCATCACTACCCGTTTGTAAACTGTTGCGAACTTGTTTAAAATTGCTTGTAGGAACAAAACTCTGTAGCAGTCTGTAATGGCATGCTCCCACATTTGATAGTTTTTACATTAAATAATCAACTTTCGGTTTTCTCTCTTCTCCCATTGGACTAAAACGTTGTTGATGTGTTTAACTTCTTGTTGAAGCTTTTTTAGGGTGGTTTCTGCGCCAGTAACCACAAGTATCGTGTTTATTATGAAATTATCTTCTTAACGGTGATATTCTGCTCGTCGGTTGGGAAATTTTTAACTTCTTGTGTGTCGGGTTGGTCTCCTTACGATAAATACATGATTCCTGTCCTCCTGAGTTAAAAAGATGTGGAATTCGTTTTCTGAATTCGTTTGTAGTTGTCTCATATATGATTTGTTATCTTCTAAGTTATTCGTTTGTACAATTGTTGTGTATTTGGGAAAGTGAACTCTAGATCCTTTCGTACAGATATTTTTTTAAAATTTAACCCCTTAATATAATTGGGGGTGGTTTGTTGGTTTTATTCTTTTTGGTGTTGGTAAAAGATTGTTTGGCTTAGTTCGGGATGTCATTGTTATTTTTCGTCTTTGGTTGCGTTATTTGTTGCTTTTTATTACTGTCTCCATTACCCGGTGGGATACCTTTTGGTTTTCTCCCTCTGCTGGCCGTGGGAGTTTTGCTATTTTCAGGTGGTGGTACGTTGTCTTTGTTATTGATGTCGGTATCTTCAAGATTGGACAGTGCTGAGTAACTATTTTCCGTGGGAATGTCTCTATAAGTAAGCATGTCTCTGTTGTTGAGGATTTTCTTAACGTGATTCCCAGGGATTGATTGTGAGGAATAAGATCTTCTTCTTTTGTTGGTTTCTTTATAGGCACTGTTGAATGCGTCCATTTGGTCATCATTATTGACCAAGTTGATTACTTTTTCTATGGATATATTTGTTTAATTTATGGGTGGCGTAGTCTTCAGCAGTGGTTTCAGGTTTTTTTTGGATAGTCACCGAAAGCAGTATTAAAGGGCTGTGTATTGTCTTAGGATTGTCATTGCCGTCTTGTGTCTTGGCTTTAGGTTGATTGGCAGGTGTTGTTTTGCTTTTGTAGCGCTTTTTAAATTCGATAGGGGTTTTTGGGGTGAGTCGGTGATGAGATACTTCCCCAGCCTATGCCTTGTTGCGAGGTGTTCGAGTATTTGCTGCTTTCTGTTGGGCCTATGTTTATACGATAAAACAAAGTTATGACATAAGTTGCATTTTTTTCCGTTTGATGTGCGTGCAGCATATAATATTTTTAAGTTTGATAGTGTCTTCTATCTATATACCCGAGTAAATTTTCAGTCAGAAGATCAATTTTATCAGAACAGCGTTTAGCTTTAACCCTGCAGTAAGTTTTTAAGAAGTGTATTATAATATGTTTAGAAATGTTGGGATATATTTACCACATTGTGTATTTATATGCAATTTTATTACGAGTAAACATAGAGTATTTAGCGAAAATTGTAATATTTTTATTTTTAGTTACTTATTAGAAGGTTGTTCTATGTAAGAGATTGCATGGAGCAATTATATTGGAAAGAGCACTGCTCATTATATTAATAAGGAAACATGTCAAGTTCTGTGGCCCGTGCTTCAACCATTAGTACTACCTTATCCAACAGTGGACAACTTAAGAAAATTTTAAGAGATAAAATGCTCCAAATTGAATAGGCTCTATTTACGGAAAACATATTTCCACTGAATGTCCGAAGCACTATGAAACAACATTTTTTTCATATAAGAAGTCTTTTAGGTAAAGTGATAGATTAAATATTAATAAATTTAAATTCAATGTAGATTGGTTTACTTTTACTAAAAAAACTTTGTTTTTTAGAATGGTGTTAATGGGTACATGTGACTCATACTATCGATTTACCTATGGACATATTGGAGCGACTGGAACAAACAATGACTCTGCAGTTTTTAAAAACTCTAGCTATGGACTGGCATTGAAAGCCTCCGGAGCTAAGTGGCTGTCGTGATTGTCAAGTATAAAAAGCGATGGATTCTCTTATACTAGTTACTACAATTCAATTATTATTATTAACAACTTCAGCGCGGCAAAATTCCCAATGTTTTTCTACTTTTTGAGTATTATTTTCAATGAAACAATTAACGACTTATTCTTTATGACTGTATATAGCTGTGCCTCCTCCTTTATATTTTTTATTAAAAAAATTGTAGTTATCGAAGCAATACACAGCAACAGATAACCATGTGTCATTCAGATACAATAGTTTAGGGCAAACTTTACTCAACAAAAAACTTAACTTATTTATTTTATTTTTAATATCATAATAATTTGCAGTTTCCCTATATTCAGAATGAACTGTACTCACTGAACACCCCTGCACTACATTATCCTCTTGAAATAACCAGAAACTGAAAATTTTCTGTTTTCTAACGTCTCCATGTGATCACCGTCAGTAAAACGATATTCTGGCCGCTACAATGTATCAATTTTTTTCGACATATTTACTTTTTGCATATGGAGGGAGGTAACCCTTGGGAAAAATGGAAACTGAATGAGTATTCCAGTCATCACTTTTCTCTAAAAGATTACTTATTCTTTGACCGATAAGAGATCTCCAGATGTTTAAAAAAATTATACAGATTTACTTCGCTAATCTGGTTCTTTTATAGCGTGGCAAATAATGGTGCCTTTTCTATTTATTTCTTTCACAAAAGAATCTAATGTAAAAAACGAAATAGAATATCCAGTTATTAAGGTATACTTTTCAATCCAAATGTTAAACTGATAAATTAACTGACATGCTCGACCAACTGCATAAGATGCTCCAAAGATGAACAAGTTGCCAAGCTTCTTCTTCAACAACATTTTGGGATCCGGTAAAGACAATAAAGTAATCTTGTTCTGTCAAATTTTTGCTTAGTTTATAGTAGCTGTTAATAATATTCTTAAAATATGCCTCCTCAAGGTTCTGGCAGTTTACATCCAGCTTAACATTAGAGTGTGCTTTTATATGCTTTGATACTCGTAGAGGGAGGTCGCCTAATTTTGGATAGTTTTTTTTATTCAACTTTTTTTGCGTGAAAAAAACATATTTTATTTTTTTTTGTGCCTAAAATATGTTATTAACTCAATAAAAACAGTATATGCTCACAAAAACATTTATATTAACACAAAGGAACATAATAAATAAAACAAAGTAAAATAGAGCACTTTTCCAAATAAAAGAAAGGGTTCCCAAAATTAAATACCTTATCCAAAATTGAGAACCAATTTTTCAAAGCAAAAATCACACACATAAGTTTTTGTTTTCTTACTGCCAGCACAGTCTTCGTGTGCCCGTTGGAAACAAATTGAATACTGCACCCAGGCTTCTCCATGTCGGTCAGCTGAAAAGTTTCCAGTGCAGAAAATACAGGTTGCGTTATCGCTTCCGTCTGCGTCCATATCTGAGTCATCATCATAAACAAGATCTTGTAAGAAGTCGGAGGAATCACTTTCTTCTTCAACCTTTTGACTCTTCTTTATCTTCTTAGTATTACCAATCGTCTTCTTTTTAGTTTTTCCAAATGATTCTAGTTTTGGCGACTTTCCTTTATTTTTAGGGAATTCTTTTCTTTGTCGTTCTTTGACTCTAGCTTCCAATTCGTCTTTATATGGTGTACTTGCTTACCGCTGCCGAAGCAGCTTTACGTCCCCTGTTTGAAGTAGGTACCGAAGCGCAGGATGGTAAAGGCGAAAAATCTAGAACTTTCACAACGTCCGACAACCGTTTGGTTTCAACACTGCCATCAGTTCGTTGTTTTGGGGGAGTACTTTCAATAGATAGTTGAATTGAGGTTCTATTGGTGTTGTTTAATTTGGATGAAGAAGTGTTATCGGGGGTCAGTTGTCGAGGCGGAGTTCTCTCTCTTTGTCTTTCTGTAAAAAAAATCTGGGTTCTGAACTTTTTACGTGATTAATAAAATGTTGCACCCATCGCGTAAAGATGTGACTCTGTATCCATCCTGAATGGTGACACTCAGCGATTGACCCTGCTGGAGCCCCGTCTAATAGCTCGGCCTTCATATTTTTCCGTGGAAATACGAACAACGGAGGAACAAAGCCTCCAGCAGCAATCATACATGTAACTAGTGCTTTCTGCGGCAGTTACGGCCCCCACTTGTTTTTTTCCTTTTAACGCGATGACTCTAGCAATCTTCGATTGCACTGTGGTGATACCGATTTCGTCCACATTATACACTCTAAAGGGGTTAAAATTAATCTTCTCCATAACGGGTTCTAGAAGATCAAAAAAAGATTGATATTTTCTGGCGTGAAATCTTTTATTCTATTTTTTGAAATTCCTTGGGGTTTTCTCAAAGATAGATTGGGATGACGTTTAAAGAAATTTGTAAGCCATTTTTTACCGGCATTTGCGTTTCTTTTCGAAAAAGGATGAGGTAGGTTATTCCTTATAGCAAGCTGATACGCCAGTCTGCGAATGTCTACTGACCAAGACCGTAATATCTTGTGTCCATTTCCAAACAGTATTGTACCAAGTCTTCTTCCATTTGAGACGATAAAACTGGTTTTCGACCTATTTGTAGTGCGCATTGTTCTTCTAAGGGTTGGCCACGTTTGAAATACATTTCAGGAGTTGATTTTGGAACGTTGAAGGTCTTTGACGCTTTTAAATATCCCATTTGTCTACTTTTAACAGCTTCAAGGGAAATTTTTCATATTTTCTGGATTCCATTTTTTATGTGAAAAACTCCTTTCTTAGGCATTTTACTAAAAAAAAAAAAAAAAAAAAAAAATATCAAACAAGGTTTAAAAGGGTACATGTAATTCGGTTCCTAATTTTGGATATAAATTTTGGGAAACCCCTTTTCCCTATCAAAATTAGGAAACCCCTCTAGATTCTGGTTAGGTGTTTAAAAATTAAAAAGCCCATGAGAGTGTTCTTATTTAAAATAGATACGCTTATTCTTCCAGTATTCTAATACATCCTCGCCAACTTACACTTTCTTACGCTAAGTACTTACCTTTTCATAACTGTTTACGGGGAAAAACCCCAAAAAAACTCGTTGTTACAAAAAAACCCGTAATAATATTGTGCCATCTAGTACTGAACAGTCAAACTAAGTACTTCACACGGGATTTTTAGTTGGATGTGCTTTGTTCTGTGGATTCAATTAAAAAAACCTTAAACGAAATTTGAGATAATGCAGTATCCAAAATTACCAACCCCCCAAAAAATTAGGCGATTTTTTGATCTACAACATCGATTTTAAAATTAACTAAAATTTAAAGCATTTGAAATTTCTGTTACAATGTTTTTGTTTTTTTTGGGCTACCGCTGTCGAGACACACCACAGATGGACAACTATCGTTTTTCAACATCTAAATCTTTATACCCAAATTTTTAAAAGGTTTTCAATAGACCAAAAATTTTATATGAAAATGGTATATCAATTTTCTGATACTTTTACGGGAAATAGTTATTTTAAAACAATTATTTCCTTGGTGATTTTTTTTTGAAAATTTAAAATTGGGGAATATAAATATATTTACTGTAAGTCTACATATAGTACTTAGGACATATATACGAAATCTACATATACTCCCCCTGATATATAGAAGCTTCCACCTGTGGTATTTTTTTTTCCAATAATGAACTCCCGATGCTCTCCAAATAAAAAAAATTATTACTTGATCCAAAAATCTTGCAAATATTGATTATTTGTAAATCCAAGCTACAAATAATTTGAACTTTTTTAGAATGAAATTTTTTCCCCTATTTCATAGTGGTGTTCCTCTCCTGAAGGTGCAAGGATATCGTAAGTACAATACATAAAATCCATTGATTCCACAAAATCCTGCTTTCTCCATAAAACCTCTTTTAAGTTCGCCCTTTGCCTGTTCACCTAACGGAAACTTAATACAAACGGGCCCCAAAATTTTAAAAAAATTTCTTCTGCAACTGCATTTTTTCAATTCTAATTTACTTTTTGAAAAATGAAGGAAGGAATTCTTTTGGTTTTTTTCTGTGGAAAAAAATCTTAAGGCAATTAAAATTCTTATTTCAGGGGTATCCTTGAATTACTAATTCGTTCTGCCATATGGGGATGTAAATTTGCAAAAAGATATGCCACTAAATCCTTATTTAGGCAAAATAGACCCCATAAATCATTTAGCATGTGGAGAAAATGGATCCTTTTTTCCCCCCAACATTTCTGGGCGTGATTTTTTTTTTAAAATTTGTTGTTCATTTTCAACCGCAATTATTAAAAAACGTTAAAATAGAGCATTTTCCCAAAAATACAAAAAAAAAAACAGAAAACTAGTCAAACACATACGAAAACTAGTCAATAAACAATTTTTAAATTTTTTTTTTCCTCGCTGGTTTATTCGTTCTTCTTTTTCTCAAGGAAAAAAGGCAAAAAGCCATTAAAACGATGTTTTTTGTTCGTTCTATACTAAAAAAATCTCTATCGTACTTGGGGAAAAAAACCGAATCGGTCTCTCTCTTCGCTTGCCTCTCTCTTACTTTATCGTTGGGTAAGTCGGAAGATAGTCATGGTTTTTTTTTGACTAAAGGAAAGAAACTAGGGTGAATAAAATAACCAGTTAAATTTTGTCATGAAGTTTAATATTTTTTAATCAAAAATAACCCAAAAAACAGATATAAACAATTGTGAATATTGAAAAAAAAAAGAAAAAAAAAAAGGCATTTGGCCATCTCTCCTAGCCTGTATAGGACAGATGGTCACACGGTTAAAAAAATGACTAGGTAATAAAGAGAATAATGCAAATTTTTTTTGGCGTACTTTAACAGGGCAACCGCATTGCAATGGGGCAGAAAGTCCATCTAGAATTAATAAAACTTTTTTTCCCCCAGGTTTTTTGTGAAAAATTGTACTTTTAAACACTCCAAAAAAATATCCCTGATGTTATATAGGCTGATTTTGCCGACATGAAAATCCGAAACCCGATGTCATTCCATCTTTTTTATTCTGGTTTTTTTTTAAACCCTTTTATGATAGGGAGGCGGAAGAAAATTTTTTTCAGCATTGCAAGATCCGATAACCGTTATTGTTTTCCTGTTTTTGTAAAAGTGGCCCAGATGCCGCTTTCCCCCTTTTTTTCCCCCCAAAATGCCTGGGAACGGGCCTGGACCTACAAAACAAATAAATTTTTTTATTTTATTTATTGAAAAGTTAAGGGGGACACCAAAAACGTAAACGTATCGCTTCAGTTTGGCTGTGGGGCCTGCGCAATAATGATTTGCTAAACGTATCGAGATACGGCTGACGTAACGTAGGCTCTCGCCCTCGGCTTGTTCAGTAAACGCATCGAACCGGAATTTACCGATTTAGACGTTTTCGTGTTTCATCGCTGTGTACTAAACCTTACTTTTTCGGCTTTCTGCTTTGTTTATTATTTTTGATTTTTTTTAGGCGCTATATTTTTCTATGTTAATTTGATAAATTATAGTTTTTTGAAGCCAGTAGATACGTTTTGTGTCTTGTGGAAAGGATTAATTGAAAAAAAATGAATAGCACAAAAAGGGTACATTTTTCAGAAAAAGACGATATCCATTTGTTAGAGAAGTTGTAGGACAAAACCCTTTGAGATCCAAATAGATGGAGTCTCATACAAACACATTTAATCCCAAAAAACGGAAAATTATAAATTAAGAACTTTAAAAGGGTAGAGTAAAAAAATTTTGGTTAACAAATATCGTGCGAAG